>JAZHEH010000248.1:0-13413 GCA_036589455.1 Ateles fusciceps | reverse complement strand
GCTACTCAGGAAGCTGAGGCAGGGGGAATCACTTGAACCTGGGAGGTGGAGTTTGCAAGTGAGCGGAGATCCCACCGCTGTGCTTCAGCCTGGTGACAGAGCGAGACTCTATCTCAACGAAAAAAAAAAAGAAGAAGTAAAGCACCTCACCGCAGACAAGCTCAACCTGGTCACCCACTGAGCCCTGGTCCTGGTCACACACAGAACCTAAACCTGTTTTAGAGACGGGCCATTAATTTGTCACATGGGCTGGGCACGGTGGCTCAACCCTGTAATCCCACTTTGGGAGGCCCAGGTGGGAGGATCACTTGAGGCCATGAGTTCGAGACCAGCCTGGGCAACATAGCAAGACCACGTCTCCACAAAAAAAATTCAAAAATTAACCAGGCTTGTTGGCGTGTGCCTGTACTCCCAGCTGCTGCAGTGAGCCAAGATTGTGCCACTGCACACCAGCCTGAACGACAGAACAAAATCCTGTCTCAAAAAAAAGATTGTCACGCGGCCACAGTTATTTCCGGGCTCTAGGCTTCAGCCTCCTCAGCTTTCCAACGCAGGGCCTGCACATGGGCTAGGTGTTAAGTCAGAGAAGCCCTTTCAGAGGTTCCCAGCAGTTCCCTGACCTGGTAACGCCGGGGCATTGGCTGCTGTCACCTGCCAGCTGCCACCCCCACCCCAACACTGACAGCCCAGGCATCACTAATTTTTGCAGCTGCCATGATAAATGGCACTGTCGGCAAATGACATCTTTCTAATCTGCTGGAAGACAGATGAGTCCCCGAGCTCCCGCAGCCTCCCGAGAGCTTACCCAGGCCAGCCTTGTTGAGAGGGTGGGCAGACACAAAGCCCAGGACCTAGGGGCTGGTGGGGATGGAGAGGGGGACCTCAGGGCCCAGAGTCAAGGACATCCCTCGAGGGATTTACCACAGGCTGTTTTCTAAGTGTTTAGCTGTATGTGTGCTTTTTAAAATAGTCCAAAGAATATTATATCCTCTGTTCCTTTCTGTCCAAAGTAAGGTCTTCAATTCAACTTTCTTTTCTTTTTTGAAACAGGATCTTGCTCTATTGCCCAGGCTGGAGTACAGTGGCACAGTCACAGCTCACTGCAGCCTCTGCCACCTGGTCTCAAACGATCTTCCCACCTCAGCCTCCCCAAGTAGCTAATGACAGGCGCCCGCCACCATGCCCAGCTTATTGTTGTATTTTTAGTAGAGACGGGGTCTCGCCATGTTGTTCAGGTTCAGACTGGCCTTGAACTCCTGGCCCCAAGTGATGTGCCCACCTCAGCCCCCCAAAGTGCTTGGATTAGGATTGAGCCACCGCACCCAGCCTTAATTTTCACTTTTAAATTAAAACCTGGAAATTGCTCAGGTTTACAAGGACGAGCCGTTAGACACTGGTTCTGAGGTGGTGCTATCTTCCCGTCTCCCTCTGCTGTGTCGAAGAGTGTGCTTCTGCCTGAGCCACTGGACCTGAAGCTTTTCTCACCCCCCCACTCCCTCCATTGCTCCCACCCTCCCTCCCAGCCCCTGCACCGGCCTCAGCCGCGTCCCCTCCATGCCTCACGCTGGCCTCGGGCTGCCAGGTCAAAGTAGAACTCCCCTCACACCCTCCTATGTCCAGGGGTGGAGGGTGAATTGGGGCTCTGGATGCCAAGAATGGAGGAAGGACAAATGCCAGCCCCAGAGACCCTAGCCCCCTCAAAGACCAACGGGAGATGGCGCCTGTCCGCCCAGCAGCAGCCAGGCCAGAGCGAGTGGGGGCCGGGGTGGGTGGGCATAGGCCTGGGCTTGAAGATCCAGGCAACGCTGCCCCCTCCTGGCTAATTCATGGCTGCTCCTCTGACAGGCACTGCCAGGCTAAGCTGTTGAGGTTGGGGACACAGCGAGTGACTCTCCAAGAACAGCACGTGACAAGCAGACCCTTCCCGGCAGTCGGCCCGGCTGAGAGCTGCCTCAGCTGCCCATCCTGTCCAGGCTTCTCACTGCCCAAAGCATCTTCCGGCCCTCACACCTTCAGGGCAAAGCCTGAGGCCCCTCCCCAGCTGCCCATGATGCAGCCCCGGGTAGAGCCCTGCTCCCTGCACCCCAGGCCCCTGCCACTCTGCATCTCCTGGGTTCCCTATCCCTGTCCCTTCGGGGACACCTGCATGCTTTGCTCTCACCTTGACCTCCACGTTCACCCTCCCCAGCACACTGTCTCCTCTTGTCCTTCTGGTCCCTCCCTGAGGAGTCTCCCCCTCTCCCCTACTTTCAACCAGATAAACCCCACTCCTCTGCCCACACCCCCACCTGCCCCACTCCTGTCCCGGGGACTGTCCACTGTCAGTAACTCAGACTGGGGATTTGATCTGAACCCGGTGAGCCGAGTCCACCTCCGGAACCAGATGCCTGCTGGCTTTAGACAGGATGCCTGTCACCACCCAGGACACAATTAAGGAAACTAGGGCCCGGAAAGGATCAGGGACTTGCCCAAAGTCTCCTATTACATCAAAGTAGCAGAGAGAGAACCAGGACACGAGACCCAGGGCTCTCCTTGGATCACAGTCTCTGATTGAATAGAAACCAAGCCGTGCTCAAGGCATTCCACCCAGCAGGCACAGCGAGGGCTCAGAGCAGCAGGCAGGACAGGCATGCAGGCGTCCAGAGGCCGCTGAGGGACCGCAGGTCTCAGAGCAGAGGACGGGGGGCCCACCCCCTCCCTAGCAGCAGCAGACCCTCTGTGTGCCCCACATGCCCATGGGGCAACCGAGCCTCTGATCTGAGGAAGGGAGGCCTGGGCCAGGCTGAGGGTGACCCAGCCTCGGTGGCCTCAGGCCAGGGCCAGGGCTGCCTCCTCAGCCCCATCCATGTCAGCTTTTCCTGCAGGAGGCTGCGAGCCCTGATGGTCCGCCAGTGCTGACAGGGCCGGATCTGGGGCTGGGACCCCCACCTTCCTGGTGAGGGGGCGGTCTCCAAGCATTTCAGGCCCGGGGAGCCCCTACCTTCCTCCCCGACTGCTTCTGCCCATCGTCCTGGTGCACAGCTCTTCGGGAAGTCAAGTCACCCCACACCCTAGCAGATCACAAGGCACTCTGATTTGTTCCCTGTGCTCCCTTCCCTCCAGCTCTGACAGACCCAGTTCGCCCCTGGAGGTGCCCCTCGGCCCTCTCCGAAGTTGGCTGCTCTGTCATTCACGTCTCTCATGCCTCAGAGTCCACAGTGGTGTGGTTCACTGGCCGCCTTGGTCCCCAGACTGTGCCCTCCCTATCAGATGCATCATTCCTCTGGGGCCCTGGTGTCCACGGGTGCCCCCCCAACACCTCTTCAGGGCTGCTGTGGGTCCCTCACTTGTAAACCTAGCAGCCATGGCTCAGGGCCACCTCCACCCCACTCTTGGCCACCTCCACCCCCACCATGAATGCCCTGGCCTCCCCGATCCCAGACCTCCCCATGTGCAGACCCCTCCACTCCCTCGCAGCCCGGTCCCCCAGTGCAATCCTGGGCTTCCCACCACCTCCCGCAGCACTGGCAGCCGGGTCTCCCTGGAAGGCCATCCCCTGCCTCCCATCACTGAGACCTCACCGCTGACCCTGCACTCCCTGCACTTCCGCCTCATCCTTCAGGCCCCTCCCGCCTTCACCACCCTCCTCGTCCAGCTGCTTTCCTGGAACATCCCAGCCCTATGTCGCCCAGGTCAACCTTGTCCATCAGCACCAGGCAGCTAAAGCTGCTGGGGACAGTCTCACGGCTGGAACCCTGGACCTGCCCTCCTCGCCCACCTGCCAGCCACCTCACCTCTGGGCAGCCCGCCCTCCTCGCTTGCCCACCTCTAGGGGTCATCCCCCAGCATGGCTCACTCTCCTCTGTACGCCTGACCGTCCCTCGGTCCCCGTCCACCTGCCCCATGAGGCTGGGCTCTGACAAGCACCCCCCATGACAGCCTCAGAACCACCCTGTCTGCTGTCATCCGCTCCCACTTCCCACCTGGGATGCTGTGGATTGACAGGCACCCCCCATGACAACCTCAGAATGACCCTGTCTGCTGTCATCCGCTCCCACTTCCCACCTGGGACGCTGTGGATTGGACAGGCACCCCCTACGACAGCCTCAGAACCACTGTGTCTGCTGTCGTCCGCTCCCACTTCCCACCTGGGACGCTGTGGATTGGACAGGCACCCCTCACGACAGCCTCAGAACCACCGTGTCTGCTGTCATCTGCTCCCACTTCCCACCTGGGACGCTGTGGATTGGACAGGCACCCCCCCATGACAACCTGAGAACCACCGCATCTGCTGTCATCCGCTCCCACTTCCCACCTGGGATGCTGTGGATTAGACAGGCACCCCCTCACGACAGCCTCAGAACTACCCTGTCTGCTGTCATCCGCTCCCACTTCCCGCCTGGGACACTGTGGATTGGATAGGGACCCCCACGACAGCCTCAGAACCACCCTGTCTGCTGTCGTCCACTCCCACTTCCCCACCTGGGATGCTGTGGATTGGACAGGCACCCCTCACAACAGCCTCAGAACCACCCTGTCTGCTGTCATCTGCTCCCACTTCCCCACCTGGGACGCTGTGGATTGGACAGCACCCCCCACGACAGCCTCAGAACCACCGTGTTGCTGTCATCTGCCCCCACTTCCCACCTGGGACACTGTGGATTGGACAGGCACCCCTCACAACAGCCTCAGAACCACCCTGTCGCTGTCATCCGCTCCCACTTCCCACCTGAGACGCTGTGGATTGGACAGGCACCCCTCACAACAGCCTCAGAACCACTCTGTCTGCTGTCATCTGCTCCCACTTCCCACCTGGGACGCTGTGGATTGGACAGGCACCCCCTCATGACAGCCTCAGAACCACCCTGTCTGCTGTCATCTGCTCCCACTTCCCACCTGGGACGCTGTGGATTGGACAGGCACCCCCCATGACAACCTCAGAACCACCCTGTCTGCTGTCATCTGCTCCCACTTCCCACCTGGGACGCTGTGGATTGGACAGGCACCCCTCATGACAGCCTCAGAACCACCCTGTCTGCTGTCATCTGCTCCCACTTCCCACCTGGGACGCTGTGGATTGGACAGGCACCCCTCATGACAGCCTCAGAACCACCGCATCTGCTGTCATCTGCTCCCCACTTCCTAGCTGGGATGCTGTGGATTGGACAGGCACCCCCCACGACAGCCTCAGAACCACCCTGTCTGCTGTCATCCGCTCCCACTTCCCACCTGGGACACTGTAGATTAAACAGGCACCCCTCACGACAGCCTCAGAACCACCCTGTCTGCTGTCATCTGCTCCCACTTCCCACCTGGGACACTGTGGATTTCTCCCGTCTCCTTGGACTTGCGCCTCTCATCTGGCTCCCTCCTGTCACACTCTAGATGTCCTAAGTCCCCTCCATCTATTCAAAACCATCCCCCCCGCCCACATGCTTCTCCGTCCCCACCTGTCCCTCTCTGCCCAGCGACAGACCACCTTCCCCCACAGAGGCGTTTCCCGGTCGTCTCATCTCCCACCTCCCTCTCACACCTGCCAGCAGGAGGTGGCTCCAGCCCACCGCGCCACCCGAACCAGGCTTAACTCCATGCCTGCCACCTGCAGGTGGCACCTGCCTCCCAGGGACACTCTTCACCCTCTTCTGCACGGTCTCTGGCCTCTCTCGGCAGCACTGGCCCCAAATGCCGGCCCTGCCCGCCTCCTGCTGCCCCGCCCCCCCTCCTGCCGCCCCTCCTGCTGGCTCCAGAACGCCCTCCTGCTTTCCTCTGGTCTCCCCCTGCTCTGCTTTCTTCCTGGCTTCCTTCCTCAACCTGACCTTTCAGTGTTGGCGTTTGCTTATTCATTGCAAAGGGGAAAGAGTAACTTTACAGGGGGAGAGGGCTGGCAGGCATCACCTCAACCAAGTGATGCGGGTGAGCATCCTGATGAGGACGCTACAGACGGTGCCTCTTGTTTGTTTGTTTTTGGTGACAGTCTTGCTCTGTCACCCAGGCTGGATTGAAGTGGTGTCATCTCAGCTCATTGCAACCTCCACTTCCTGAGTTCCAGCTATTCTTCTTCCTCAGCCTCCTGAGTACCTGGGATGACAGGCACCTACTACCATGCCCAGCTATTTTTGTACTTTTGGTAGAGATGGGGGGGGGGGTTCACCATGTTGGCCAGGCTGGTCTTGAACTCCTGACCTCAAGTGATCCGCCCACCTTGGCCTCCCAAGGTGCTGGGATTATAGGTGTAAGCCACCGCACCCACCCAGACATGTGTCTCTTGATAGGCTATGTAAGAAGAGAACGGCATCACTTCCCGGGCATTCCCACCATGATGCAGAACCTGAATCTAACCATGAGGAAACCAGACACACTCAAACCAAAATTCACCTGCAAAAGAACTGGCCTGTATCTGTCAAAAAGGGGCAACATCACGGAAGACAGCGAAACACTGAAGAACTGTGGCAGATGAATGGACACTCAGAAGACAGGATAACTAATGCAATGTGGATGCCGGGGTTTTCTTTTGCTATAAAGGATACTGTTGGGGAAATTGGCAAAGCTGGGGGAGAAAAAAGTTTATGGCTTAGTTCAAAGTGTTGTACCAACGTTAATTTCCGAATTTTGATAATTGCACTCCAGTTATGAAGAGAAGGTCCTAGGCCGGGTGCAGTGGCTCACACCTGTAATACCAGCACTTTTGGAGGCTAAGGCGAGCAGATCACCTGAGGCTGGGAGTTCAAGACCAGCCTGTCAACATGGAGAAACCCCGTCTCTACTAAAAATACAAAATTAGCTACGTGTGATGGCGTATGCCTGTAATCCTAGCTACTCTGGAGGCTGAGGCAGGAGAATCCCTTAAATCCAGGAGGCGGAGGTTGTGGCGAGCAGAGATTGCTCCCTTGCACTCTAATCTGGGCAACAAGAGTGAAACTCTATCAGAAAAGAAGAGAGAGAGAGAAAGCAAGGAAGGAGGGAAAGAAGGAAAGAAGGAAGGAAGGAAGAAAGGGAGGGAAGGAGAAAGAGGTCCTGTTCTTAGGAAATACTCACTGCTTGAGCCCAGGCATTCAAGACCAGACCGGGCAACAGAGCAAGACCCTATCTCATTGAAAAAACAAATAAAAAGGAAATGCACACTGAAATGTTTAGGGATAAAGAGGATTATGCGTGCAACTTACTGTCAGATGGTTCAGAAAAAATATATACATACAGAGAAAAGAATTTAAAGTGTGGTAAACAGGAAATCTAGGTGGAGTATGTGGGAAATATTTGTGACCATCCTGCCGCTTTTATCCGAGTCTGAAATTATGTCACAATAAACATTTTAAGGCGAGACACTGGCGTCTCCGGGCTCAGTGCTGGGTCTTCCTCTAGTTTTGCACCACGCTCCTCTCTCCCAGGCAGTCTCACCTCTGGTTGCTTTCATTCCATTATCGATACCCCAGCAATCCCCAAGTGTAGATTCCCCTGGCTAGACCCTCCTAGGAGCATTAGGCTCTCATATGCAACAGCCCGCACGGTGTCACTTGGGTTTCTCACAAGCACCTCAAAATCAACATGCCCCAAGATTTTCATCTCATAAGATGCCCACCCAGTCCCCCTCCATCTCAGTCCATGACACCACCACACACCCTTCCAAGTGCCCAAGCCAGGAACCTCATCCTGGACGCCTCCTTCATCTGGACTCCCCACATCCAACTAATTGCCAAGTCACTTTGGGGAACCTGCAGGTTCCCCAAAAACAGGCTCGAGCGTTATTCGCCCGTGTCCCCCAGCCCCCAGCATCAGCATAGTGCCCGACGTATGCCTGCGCTTAGGAAACATTTGTTGAGTGAATGAATTTGTTGATCAAGGACTGTCCCAGCACATGCTGGGTCTGACTGAGTGGACTGCCATCTACAACTGCGTCGGGTTTTTTTATCAGTTATCTCTTGCCGCATAACAAATTACTCTCAGAATCTAATCTCTTAAAACAGCAATCTCCTTCTGCTGCACATGGTTTCTGTGGGTCGGGAGTTTAAAAGTGACTTTGCTGGGTGGTTCTGGCTCCAGGTCTCTCAGGAGGTGGCAGTCAAGATGTCAGTAGAGGATGCATTCATCTGAAGGTTTGATTGGGGCTGACAGATTCACTTCCACACTTCCAAGATGGCTCATTCACATGGTGAGTTGGTGCCGGCTGCTGGCAAGAGGCCTCGGTTCCTCTCCACACTGGCACCTCCACAGGCTGCTTAAATGTCCTCAGATCGTGGTGGCTATAATCTGAAGAGAGCAAGGCAGAAGCTGCCATGTCTTTCTGACCTTGCCTTGGAAGTCACCCCAACATTTCTGCAACACCCTATTGGCTGCATAGGTCAGTGTATTCAACATGAGAAGGAACCATCCAGGGGCATGAATGCCAGCAGGTGGGGCTCACGAGGGCCATCTCGGAGGCTGGCTACCACAAGGCTTTTCACTGTGCAAGGTCAACAGCCAAGGGGGCCAGCAGGTGCTGAACTCCAGGCTGTGTATTCTGGCGTAGGGTGGCGTCCCCACTGAAGCTCCACGCAGGCTAACAGCAGCCCCGCCAGCTTGCTCCAGCTGTCTCTTGGCTTCAGTCTTGCCTCGCCTCCAAGGGACTCTTGAGAGTCAGGCAGACAGCAGGACCCTGGCATGAACTGCTGCCATCATTACAGCCACCAGGCACCGCCCTTCAAAGTGTATAAAGCTCCAGTGTGTCTGCTGGAGGCCATCATCCAAGAACCTCAGTGGTTGTCCATTTTACAGATAAAGAAAGGGGTCCAGGAAGGCGGAGTGACACATCTGGCACCACATAGAAAAGGCTTGGCAGGACCGGGCTCCTGGCTCCTGACCCCACATTCTTTCCACTGCCCTGCCCAGTGGCCAGCGCAGACCCACATCCCCTGACATCCGCTGCGAGCCTCCTTCCCAGCCCCAAGCAGGTATTTCTCACCCTTCTTCTGGGAGCCCCAACCCAGCCCCCAAGCAAATATATTCACAAATCTTTCATCTGGATGGGCACTGTCCACTCTCCTTCCAAGAGGCTCTGTCTGCAGGCAGCCGGCTGCCCGCCGGAGCAGCACAGCAAGGGTTAACAGCAGGAACCAATATTTAGAAATAGCACAACCCCAGAGGAGTCAGCTGTGGCCAGCTGGTCACAGCCACAGAGGCCACCAGCCTTTGTGAGCGTGGTATGGAAGATGAGTGCCTGGTCCTGGAGAGCAGAGGTTCCGAGAGGGTCCTCCCCCACACGGTTTGTACGTGGCTCAGAGGCCAAGGCAAAGCCCTCCACTGGCCTCCCTTCCACACTGGCTCCTGAGGGTGGCAAACATAACTTTTCAGCTCCCGAACTGTGAGTGTCAGGACCGGCTGCTCCCGCCCCTCCTGAGCCTGGCTGCCTGGACTTGGAGGAGCCCTGCATGTATCTCCACCAGAAGCAGGAGCAGGACCACACCTAACAGAGGCCCAAGGTCAAAGGCCCAGGCCCGGGGTCCGCTGTGTGGAGCTCTTCGCCACAAAACTGCAGGGCCACTGAGCCACGCCTAAGGCCCACGCCCTCTTGCACAGTAGCGGCCTTGGTTCTGTGACCTTCACGGCAGAGGGCCAACTCCCTGAGGGCAGGCCCTGGGCAGCAGGAGCACACCCCGGCCCAGGCACCACCCCATCTAGGGCACAGGCACACACCATCCAGCGGCAAGCAGGCTTTGGCCACAGGCTCCTTGGGTGGGGCCCCGGCCACCAGGGCCAGGAACGGGGAGTGCTACAAGGTGGGAAACAAGGAAGGAGCCACCCTGCCCTCCCTGTGAGGAGCCCCCACACACCCTCCAGCTGCTCCCCAGCTCTGCCCTTCTCCCCTCCCCTTGCTCCCCTGTGGATCCCTCTGTCTATCCGCCACCTCCCCTCCTCCTTCTGCCCTTCTCTCCCTGCTCCTATTGGTGACAGCCAGGACCCACCACTCAGCCTCCTAGAGGCAAAGCTGGTGCCCCTCAGATACCCTGTCCCCCCAGCGGGGGCTTGTCCTGCAGATAGCCCTGGACCACCCCTGCCACACCTCCTCGTCCTAGCACTGATGCCTGACCCAGCCGAGGCTGAATGGAAGTTTGCTTTCGGAGAGGTGCTGGGATACATCCCCTCTCTGTCCCGATGCCAGAAACCCCAACATGACAGCGTTCTTCCTTCAGCCAGGGCAGCTCTAGCTGTGCCGTAAGAACTGTGGCCTCAGGGCGCATCCGTCATCACCACCCATGTGTGATTCAGTGCTTCAGCTACCTCTTCGGGACTGTTCCCAAGAGCAACGTGGAGCCGAGGAAGGGCCTGAGCCTCCTTCACCAGGGCCCAGGCCACACCCTTCTCCCCTTCAGATGGAGCAGCCAGCTCTAAGAGGGGGCATCACGGGGTTCCTGGAAGGGAAGTGAGTCAAGGGAGGACACCTGGGGTGAATCAGTGCTGGATCCCCAGGCTCCCTGTTCCTGTCTGCAGGGACCAGATCCCCTAAGATTTCAGGGACTGAGGGAAGGGCTGGGCCTCCAGGGAGATGGGAAGGGAGCATCCAAGGTGACCAGGGCGGTCAGCTCATCCAGGCCCCAGCCTCCAGCCAAGGAGGGATTCCAACACTTCCACCTCCTTGGGCTTCAGCTGAGAACCATTCTCAGATACCTTCTTAGCCCTGACAACATGCAGCACGCCCAGTTCCCAGACGCAGCCTATACACTTCCTCCGTGAACTCCACACGCACCCCACACCCCTCCCGCTGTCATCGCCAGCCGCCAGGCCCACCTGGTGCAGCCCATCCCCAGCCCCCCAGGCAGGCAGTGTTAAAAGGCCCTTCTTGTCCTGGCGGGGCGGGCGGGCGTAGGGAGGGAGACTCAGTTACACTTGGCTCTGGAACAGTTTTCTCGAGTCTGGGTGGGCTGGGTCAAGGGCGCTGGCCCCTGGGCCCTGACCTGCTCCAGAGGCCTGGGGCGGCACACAAGGGGCACACAAGGCTCAGTGCCTGTCCCGAGCACCATCGGTCCCCCCAAGCCATCCTCAGAGGGAGCAGGATCTACCCTGCTTCAATTTCTTGTACCTGGTGCCCCTGCGGCCCTGCTCACTAAGACACGCCCATCAGTTCTGAGTCCCCACCCAGGTAACACACAAGCCCTCCCTGCCAGGTACGCCCACCAGGGTCCCACTTCAACCTCGCACATTCTGCCTTTCAAAGTCAGCCATGCCAGGCCAGGGAAGAGGTGTGGGAGCCACCATCCCTGCCTGCCCTGTGCTCACTCTGACTCTCCGACTGGAATGTCACCTCTTTCCTTCTCTGCCTGTCCTTCCAGCATCAGCTCAAATCCAGTCTCCTCCCGCGCTTGGCTCTCTGCTGGGGCCTCCCACACAGCTCAGAAGGAGCTGGACACCGCATCTGTCATCCACACTCACAGTGGCCCAAGCCTAGCCCCCCACGCAGGCTGGGAGCACCCTCAAACAGGGCTGGGGGCTCTTCCTGGGCTGCTGGGGGAGTTGGAAATAGCTCTGACGTCCACACTCACTGGCGCACACAGATGTGGCCACACACATGTGCACACGGCCACTCTCACAGACCTGGCCGAGGTGGCGGAGACCAGGAGCCCAGCATGGCTACTGCCTCTGTCTCCAAGTCCCCCTGCCTTGAAGACCTGGGCCAGTGGCGCTTGAGGGGAAGGAAGTGAGCACAGGATGGGGACAGGGGTGCCACACTGAGCCTTGTTCTATTCAAGACCAGGAGCAAATGAACAAGGGGCTGTGGGTCTGGGCCTGGAGCCTGGTCCCTCCCTGGTCCCTCTGTTCCTTCACCGACTTCTCCCCGACTCCTGCCCCATCCAGCTCTCCTCTTGCCTCCAACAGGCCCTCCGCCCCAGCTGTCAGCTCTATAGAGGCTTCCAGAGCTAAGACTCTTCCTCCAGCTGCCGGCTTAGGCTGGGTTTCAAATTTACTGTATTACTCTTCCTACTGAGTTTGTACGAGAAGTGTCTGAATGAACTGAATTTGTATGAACAGTTTTGTACTTAGCTCTCCATGGGGCAAGGGTTCCCAGCTCTCTCCGCTTCTCAGGATGGTCCGTAACTCCAAACAGGAGAGGCCAGAGCTGTCTATCGCTGTGCCCTTACCTCCAGGGGCACCCCAGCGTGCCCACTAACCATGTTGTCAGTCCTGCAGCCCACAGCAGCCCTGCAGGTCAGGAAACAGTCCCCCCACTTTTTTTTTTTGAGATGAGGTCTTGCCATGTCCCCCAGGCTGGATACAGTGGCGAGATCTTGGCTCACTGCAGCCTCAAACTCCCAGGCTCAAGCGATCTTCCCACCTCAGCCTCCTGAGTAGCTAGGAATACAGGTGCACACCACCACACCAGGGTAATTTTTAAATTTTTTGTAGAGACAAGGTCTCACTATGTTGTCCAGGCTGATCTCGAACCCCTGGGCTCAAGCAATCCTCCTGCCTTGGGCTTCCAAAGTGCTGGGATTACAGGTGTGAGCCACCACACCTGTCCAGCATTCCCATCTTACAGATGAGGAAACTGAGGCTCAGAGAAAAGCAGGGACTGCCTCAAGTCACTCTTTGGGCACACAGGCCGTGGTGTTCTCACTCACCCCAACAGCAGGGAGCTTCCCCACATCAGGTCAGGGGGGCAGCCACCCACCAGTGGCTCTGACCCCAGCAGGGGGAGAGAGAGAGGTCTGCAGGGACAGACAGCTCCCTGAGGACAACAGAGGTTTGTTACTGTCTCCCCCATCCCCCACCTGCCAGTGTTCTCTCCCTCTCCAAACCCCCCTGCTTTCTCACAGCCTAAGCAAACCCCCTTCAATAAAGCACCCCCCAAAAGTTGGGGTTGCCGATGAAGCCACGTGTGTCTCTGATGTAGGGTGACAGCTGTAGGACTGCCGTCAAGGTGGCCTGGTGGCAGGAGTGGGCTCGGCAGGGACAGTGCCTTCCTGTTGAGCATTCCTGCCCCTCGCTCAGCTCCTCCCCCATGCCCAGGCCAGCCCCCAGCCTGTGGAAGAGCCTGCTGCTGTGCCAGCCCTGGCATGCATTAGCCAGGCCTCCAGCCATCACTCCTGCTTCAACACGTCAATGTGCGGATCTCCCACGGCCTAACGGTTTGGATGTGTCAGCGAGGCTCCCTCCTTACCCAGAACTTACTGCAGAAACCCCTGAGCCCAGATCAGCCCCTTATGGATCCTGGGGGAAACCCTGGGCTCAGAGAGAGGAGCCTGTTTGTTCAGAGTCACACAGTGAGTCCTCAGCAGGTTGGGGGTGGGGTTCTGTCCCCTGGTTTGGGTAGAAACTTCACCCTCGGGACCCACAGCTCCCCGGAAGCAGACATCCCACCTGCTGTTCTCAGGGGTCTCCCCATGTTGTAGGCTTACAGCCCAGCCCCCCAGAGGGGTGTAGAGATCTCTGAGCCAACCAGGGATTTTCAGGCAAATCCCTGAAATG
>JAZHEH010002476.1:0-80684 GCA_036589455.1 Ateles fusciceps | reverse complement strand
AACCGTCACTCCTGCCCACCACGTCGATCGCATCTCTGGGCTCCAGAGATAGAGCATCAGCAATGTGTCTGCTTGGCGATGTTGTGGCTTGGTTACATAGGTATTGCTTACCACTAATCCTAACCCACAGAATCTTGAGTTTCACCTATTAAATAATTGTTTCTTTAAGTCACTATATTTTTGGATGGTTTATTGTGTAATAATAGATAACTGATATGGTCTCCCAAATACTTTTTGGATTCTGTTCAGGCTATGAAACCACTCAGGCCCACAGGAGTGTTGATTAGGAAAATTATGGGCATGGTTCAGGTACTCAACATCGTGTAGTACATATATATAGTGACCTTGCTGCTATCTAACTTTGGTTTACACCGTTATTTTCAGTTTTGGGTTCCTGACTTACCATTCTCTGCCTGAGTAAGTTCTCTGCTCCATACCCCATCATATATTCATGATTAGGTTTTTGCTAGAGATGTCCCAAATAGACATCTTGCAAAATAGCAAATGGTCAACTTTTAAAATAAGCATTTGTCTAAAGCTGATTATGTCACTGTCGCTGTATTAACTTCTGGGAAAATTTATAATTTTATCATTAAAAATTTAGTAGTTAGATTTTACATGTTCAATGTAACGCAATGTACTCCTTAACAATATAATTATTAATCAATAATGATAATATCAATATTTATATGGTAATATAGTGCAAGAGCAATAATTTGCTTAGCACTGGTTTGTTCCCATTATACTAAATAGTCTCTCAGTTTTTACTGAAGTTGGTAGAGAAACAGAAAAATTTTTGGATAGCTTTGTCAATGTAAGATACTGATGCTTTCCTTCCTCTCTAATACTAAATTGTTAAGGTAAAGACTTATCTCCTGTTTAACTCCTAGTCTTGATGGTTAGCTGATAGTGATAATGCAGATGCATTAAAGAAATTCCACAAATGGAAATGTTATACACTCCTCAAAGAAGAAACTTTCTGAATATTTTCAGAAGCAAAAATACAATTGATGTCCCATTATACTGTTTATTTCTAAAACTTTTCATGCATTTGCTACTTAAAACAAGAACTTGAAAAAATGTTATTTCTAAATCTTGAGTCTGGAATGGGGGAAAAATAATTAGCTTTGGAACTAAGTTATTGGCTTTCAAGATAAAATCTTGCCTGAATTTCCAACTGCATTTCAGCTTTCATTGCCTGGATACACTCCTAGCATTTTGACTGGAAAGGAATGATAGAAATGTCTCTCCATCAACTATTGTATAAGAAACACTTTGATTCTCCAGGCACAATGTTATTTTTTCAACAAGTTCAAGCAACTTTACGACTTTCTCTACATGCAACCATCAGTTGTTATTAAGTTCTACAATGCTATTATTATCTACAAAGTATGGTATAAAAGCTTTCTTGTATTTAAGCTGCCTTTTTAAGTGTGTAGCAGTGCTTCTTCCATCATGCTTGGACATCTTGTAAAACACATGGTAAGGAAGTTCTAAAATAGCTTGCATCTCTATATAAATTTACATTCCAAAATCTCTTGTATGACATGAAGTCTGTCTCTTGCTGAAGAATGACGGAAGTGTCTCACTACTTTTCTGCTGTTCTATAATTTTTTTTCTGAATGCACAACCAAAAAGAGTGGACAAAACATTGTATGATTGTGGATCCTAGTATAACTTTCAATATGTTTGTTAGATTTTTAAAAACAATTATAATTTTATTCCATAATTTTCCATTTTATAGTTTATCAACCAGCTGTGGTATGTTAATGGTTATGTAAAACCGAGAAATCCCTTGGTAAGCAAGTAAAGCAGAAAAGCAATTAAATTCATATTGATCCACCAAGCAAACTTTAAAGAAATTTCTGCTAATTTCTGAATTATCAATTGTCTAATTTACAAGATACAGAGGTCATACATTCAATAATATCACAAGACTTTTTCTGGATAGCAGAATCTAAATCAGGAAACTTTTTTCAGTAATGTATTTCTAGACGAAACTTTGTACCTAGGATTTTTAAAATGTCAAAACTGAGGGGAACTCAAGATTCCTTTCTCTTAAGTCCATAAAAATGATTGGCATTCTATAGAGATAATTTAAATAGGATTTTTGTTTTAAAGTTTTAGGCTCTGAAAACTAAAGCTATGAGGAATTTTCTTCTCAATGTATTATTTTAAAGTCTCTTATTTTGAAGTTTGATGATAAGAACAAAATGAGATCGAGATATCTCTTCTTCTCTAACATTTATTCTTTGTATTCCTTACATCCTTTATTATATCAGGATCGAAAGTTATTTGTTAAGTTAATTTATAGTCTATCTTTTAGTTTTTTTCTGCTTATGATGGTTTGAGGTGGCAAAATTGGCATTCACCTTTTATTTTTTAATTAAAAAAAAATTTTTTTCTTCATCATTCAACTTGAGACATTTGCCTTTTAAATCATACTTCCAAGATGTGGTGAATTATCAATAAGGCTTTTTTTTAAAGCTTTGCCTAAATGAAAGTAAGTAGCTACATTTTAAATTCTTAAGCTTTAAGTTCTTAAAAGGTTATTTTATTTGATGTTGTAATTGTTCATACACCAAACAATTCTGCTAATTAGAATTAATATGTAATCTAATCTCTTTTTTCAGTCTTTTATTATTCACATTGTATAATTATTAGACAAAAAAGAAACGTGTTCTTTCTAATGTTATTTTCCTCATGCATTTTCATAATATTTCTTTTTTTTTTTTGTTTTTTTTTTAAATAAAAAAAAAGACATAAATGTAGCCAACAATGATATTTTTTTTTTTTTTTAGTCACTAGATTATAAACTTCTTTTTTTTTCCTCTCTCTTTTTTTTTTTTTTTAAAGAAAGAAAAGAATAAAGAGAGAAAGAAAGAAAAAAAAAGAGAATAAAAGAAAAGGGAAAAAAAAGAAGAAAAGAGGGAGAGAGAACAGAAATCTTGCTCTATTGCCCAGGCTAGAATGCAGTCTAAAAATGGGTATTACAAAGCTCTTTTATACTAATAATTGTGTTATACGATGGAGACAGGAGAGGAATAAGGGAGGAAAATAACAAACAAACAGCCAACCAATATTTCATTTGAACCTATGAAATACTACGTAATTGCTGGGGAGTGATTTACTCCCAACCATGTGGTCTCTTTTAGAATAAATGTGATGTATTACTGAAAAAAAAATGGATGTTTTGTGGATTTGGAGTAGAGAGTTCTGTAAATGTTTATTAAGTTTACTTGTTCGAGGTATAAGTTCAAGTCCCGGATATCCTTGTTAACCTTCTGTCTCATTAATTTGTCCAATATTGACAATGTAGTGTTAAAGTCTCCCACTATTATTGTGTGGGAGTCCAGGTCTCTTTGTAAGTCACCAAGAACTTGCCCTATGTGTCTGGGTGCTCCTATATTGTGTGTGCATAGACTTAGGATCGTTAACTTTTCCCATTACATTGATCCCTCTACCATTATACAATGTCCTTCTTGTCTCTTTTGTTTTCTATTACTTTAAAGTCTATTTTATCAGAGATGAGAATTGTAACTCCTTTTTTTTTTTTTTTTTTTTTTCTCTTCATTCGGTTGGCAAATCTTCCTCCATCCCTTTGTTTTGAGTCTCTGTATATCCTTGCATGTGAGATGGGTCTGGATGCAGCTTACTGATGGGTTTTTTAGAATGGCTGATACTGGTTGTTCCTTTCTGTACATAGTGCTTCTTTCAGAAGCTCTTGTAAAGCAGGCCTGGTGGTAATGAAATCTCTGAGTACTTGCTTGTTTGTAAAAAATTTTATTTTTCCTTCACTTATGAAACTTAATTTGGCTGGATATGAAATTCTGGGTTGAAAGTTCTTTTCTTTAAGGATGTTGAATATTGGCCCCCACTCTCTTCTGGCTTGTAGGGTTTCTGCTGAGAGATCTGCTGTGAGTCTGATAGGCTTCCCCTTGTGGGTAACCTGTCCTTTCTCTCTGGCTGCCCTTAGTATTTTCTCCTTTGTTTCAACCCTGGTGAATCTAATGATTATGTGTCTTGGGGTTGCTCTTTTTGAGGAATATCTCTGTGGTGTTCTCTGTATTACCTGGAGTTGAGTATTGTCCTGGCTTGCTAGGTTAGGAAAGTTTTTCGTGGATAATATCCTGAAAAATATTTTCCAGCTTGGATTCATTCTCTTTGTCACATTCAGGTACACCTATCAAACGTAGATTAGGTCTTTTCACATAGTCCCATATTTCTTGGAGACTTTGCTCATTCCTTTTTACCCTTTTTTCTCTAATCTTGTCTTCTCGTTTTATTTCATTAAGTTGGTCTTCGACCTCTGAAATCCTTTCTTCTGCTTGATCAATTCGACTGTTAAAACTTGTGCATACTTCTCGAAGTTCTTGTATTGTGTTTTTTTAGCTCCATTAATTCACTTATATTCCTTTCTAAATTGTACATTCTCATCAACATTTCGTGAAACCTTTTTTCAAGGTTCTTAGTTTCCTTGCATTGGGCTAGAACATGTTCTTTTAGCTCACAGAAGTTTCTCATTATCCACCTTCTGAAGCCTGATTCCGTTGATTCCTCACATTCATTCTCGATCAGGCCTTGTTCAATTGGTGATGAGGCACTGCAATCCTCTGCAGGAGGAAAGGCATTCTGATTTCCAGTGTTTTCAGCCTTTTTGCGCTGGTTTCTTCCCATCTTTGTTGATTTATCCACCTGTCGTCTGTGTAATTGCTGACGTTCAGATTAGGTCTCTGAGTGGACGTCCAACTTGGTGGTGGTAAAGTTTTTTCTGTTTCTTAATTTTCCTTCGGCGAACGCCCCTCCCACACAAAGCTGGACCTTCCCGGTTTCAGCTGTACTGGCTGTGAAACTCTCAATCCTCAGCAATGCCAACTGCTGTTTTTTTTGTGTGTGTGTAGGGGGGACCAGCCTTCCCCTGCGGCGACCCACCACGCCGACTGAAGCAGCGGCGTTGAGATTTGTGGCGCTTTTCTGCCCGGGAATCTCCCGGTCTGCTTCCCCCGATTCAGTCCGCTTTTCAATCAGCTGAATGGGAGACTCTGCCTTCCTGGAGCTCCAAACGCCAACCAAAGGGCACTCAGTCCCGTATACTCCGGACTGAGAACCGCCGCGCCGGGGCGCCTGCAAAACGGCCGCGCTGGCCAAAAGAGTCGCGCTGGCGACCCGTGGGGCTCCTCCGCCAGGAATCTCTTGGTCCGTGGGCAATAAAAATTAGTCTGAAAATGTGGCGTCCACTCACTCTCTGCGCTTTCGGTGGGAGCTACAATCCTGAGCTGCTGCTAATCGGCCATCTTGGATCTCTCTCACCTTCATAATATTTCTAATAACTGTCAACCTTTTCCCTTATTCATTTAACTCTGAAAATTCTTAATAACTGTTCTATACATAAAAATTAATGGCTTTCATGGTCATGATTAGTTATTATAGCATTTTACTTCTGCAATAAAAATACACATTTATATTACAATTGACTGTTAGAATTTCAACAAATAAAGCAGACAACAAGATTTTAACTTCATGCTACACTCAAAATGCTTATTTATATTTGAAAGTGAATATCAAGAAATTAACTATAAATCCCAATAATCTATCTTACTGTTATTGTACTATTATTTGTATTACCATTGTTATAACACTAAGTATATATAATGGCAACCTAGGTGATTGCACAATCTTTCATGTGATGTTAAAGTAGGCAAGAGGCTATTTAGCCTTCCAACAGCTGCAGCCAAAGCCCAAGTTGAAAACCAGATTTTGGCTGAATTCCCAGGTCAAAGGCAAACTTTCATACCACCTTGCTTTGTGTATTTAAAACTTCAATCTCAAAGAGTAATTTTAGGCACATTATAAGATTTACCTAAAGGTATTTATGTGCATATAATGGATATTTTTCTACCTGGAAGCAAAACATTAGGTTATATGTTCAGAGGTTTTGAAAGGTTGAACTTGAAATTTGAAAATTCTAAGTCCTTCTTTGTTGGCTACATGCTAATGAATGCATACTAGGCAGTCCCCCAAATATGGTTACCGGCAATTAGCAATTACTCCTCAATATTCATATGCATATGCCTGCTGCTCCCACTTCTCCCATTAAAAAGTAAAGTCTATTTCCCTCTCCCTTGAATGTAGGCTAGACAGTGACTTTCCCAGTTCCAGGCCTAGACCTTCAGGGGACAGATTTCACCTTTGCTCTCTTGAAAACTGGATGTCATGCTATAAGAAAGTCTAGACTAGCCTGCTGGAGAAAGAAGATATGTAGAAAGGCCCTAGAGAATGAGGAGGATAAGCTGCCACACAGAGAGAAGACATATTGGGTAGAACTGAATCCTCAATGACAGTCAATACTGAGACCTCAGAAATGCAAGAGCAGCCATCTTGTACCTTCTAGCCCAGCCCATGAGACAACATGAGTGATTCCAACTGACATTAATGGAACATAAGTATCACTAACCAACATGCAGAATCATAAGAGACAGTAAATAGCTGTTGTTTCATTCACTAAGTTTAAGGGTGGTTTGTTACCTATCAATAAGTAACAGGGGATAGACATTTGTATCTAGTCTGGGGGTCTTGCCAAAAAAAATTAGACATTTGACATTAGCTTTGGGACTGGGCAGACGGTAGAGAGTGGAAGAGCCGTAAGGAAAATGCTGTTGGAGACTGGCAAAGGGAGAATCAGTTATGCATTGTTAGACTATTTCACAATACTCTTGCCTGCAGCAACTTGGAAGATAGAAAGGAATCCAATAAACTTATGTATTTGGCGAAATTTTCAGAAAGAATGTTGAAGATGCCAACTGACTTCTCTTAGCCCTGTATAATGTATTGCAAAAGAAAGATAGGCTAATGAAAAAACTGTTAAAGTTTTTGATAAGGATTTGGAGAAAATATAGAAGGTTTTAAGACAGTCTCTTCAGTTACTAAGAGACTTTAGTTGAAAGAAACTTGAGGAAAACATTAAATTCAGGATGCTACCAGTAAACTGTGGCCTCAGGATCAAGATCAAATCAAAAGTGAGGCTGAATGATTTAATGCAGTGTCTCAAAAATCCTCTTTCAGCTAGACAAAGGGGTTTTAAAAATTCATAAGGCCATTGTTCCATAGCACTTTGACTCATGGCCCAGTTTAAAGAAAGCCTATTTAAAAAATAAATTGTAGGTGAAGCTTTCATTTAATGGAGTAGACTATAATTTGATTAGTAGAAAAACTATAAGGTTCCCCCAGAGTATGGGGTCCTGACATCATGTAGCTGGGTGGATTTCAAAATTGCTATGGGCCTATGGGCCAGTGACCACTGTGTACCTTCCATCCCCACCTTTGGATGGATGTGTTTGTTGTAATTTTCCTGTTCTTATCTCACCTTTGTATGTTGGGGACAGATAATGTGCATTTTTAATTTACAGTTTTCTTGTTTGAGAGAAACTATACCTGAGCAGCTGCAATCAACAAACTGCACCTAAGGATCCTCATCCTCACATAAACTAATTTTAGATGATGAGATCCTGGACTTTGAGCTAATGCTACAGTGGTGTGATATTGTTGAAAATGACATTGAATACACTTTGCACATGGAAGGGATATGAGTTGTTGTTGCTGGTGGGTGAATTATGTTACATAGTCTCCAAATATGGTCATGAAAATTACTTTTTTCTCTGTACTTGCATACTGTTACTCTCATAAAGTGTTAGAGTCTAGCTTCCCTTCTCTTGAAGCAAGGCTAGTTTGTGACTTTCTTTGACCAATATAATATAGCAGAAGTTCCACAGTGCCAGTTCTGTGCCTGGGACTTCAGTGGTAGTTTATTGTTTTATTCTATTGGGACCAAGTTGCCATGCTATAAGAAAGTCTCAGCTGTCATACTGGATACAAAAGATATGTTGCAAGGCCCTAGAGGACAAGCTGCCATGTGGAGAGAGATCCCACCTGGAGTAAAATTGATGGCCCCCAGGTGACAATGAGCATCAAGGTCCAGACAGGAGAAATAAGCCTTCATGAACCTTATGTATTAGACCAGGCACTAACTGAATGCAGTCACATAAGTGAGTCCAGCTAACACTACAAAGTGCAAAAGAACTGCACAATCAATACATAGAATCATCATAATGAATCATTGTCATTCTAAACCACTAAGTTATGAAGAAGTTTGTTACATAGTCACAGGTAACTGAGGAGAGTGGAAATGCCAAACTCTTTATGTGGTTTTGAGAAAAAAAATTGTCTATATAAAGAAGCATTAAAATTGACCTGCTGTTTATAGAATTAATTTGTTTAAATAAGAGAAGATGTATATTCCTTTGGCAAAATTAATTTGCGCCACTTGAAAAACTTGTGGAGGATATGAAACTGTAGTTAAGAGACTCTGACTCAAAAACAAAAAAAACCTCCTAGGAGGCATAAGTCAGCAAGATGACAGAATAGGACTTTCCAGCACTCAGCCCACCACAGAAACGTCAATTCGAACAACTGTCCACACACAAAAATATCTTCACAAGAGCTGAGAAAACCAGGTGAGAGATCATAGCATGAGGTACAAAACAGAAATAAGGAAAGACACATTGAAGAGCATAGGAAGGGCAGTTTTTATACTACCCATGTCACCTCTCCCCCAAAACTCAGTCAACATAGTATGGAAAGAGATAGCTTTGTTTGGGAGAAGGAAATGAGCACTGAACTTTTTCACAAACCCCAACACCAGATGCACTAAAAACCAATGCCAGGCAGGTCCCCATAGCCCCGGACTCTAGGCCTGTACACTCCTCCACTGAGCCTCTGGGCATACCCCAGTACCAGGTTGGAACACATAGCCTCAGGCTCCAAGCCTGCCATGTGGGCTCAGGCTCCAGGCCTGCCCCAGGCCAGCCTGCAATGGCAACCCTGAGTTCTAAACTACTCCCAGCATTGAGTAGGCCCCCATTTCCCCAGGTTTCAGGCGATCCTCAGCTCCAGGCTGATCTCCACAGCCTAAGTCATGAGGCCAGTACCTATGGACAGTCTCCAGGCAGGCTACTGTGGATATAGGCTCCAAATTTACCCAACAGCAGACCAGGCCCTGTGACCCCAGCCACCAGACCCACCCGTTTTCAGACCAGCCTAAAGTCAGGTCAGCCCATACAGCCCAAGGCTTCAGGCCTTTTCCAGTACTAGGGCAACACCCCTGGCCTCCAGAACCAGGCCAGCACCTGTGGGCACAGTCTCAAGGCCTTCCCAGTGCCAAGTCAGTCCCAATGGGCCCATCCTCCAGACCAGACCAGCAGACTAGATCTGTCCAGTACTCTCCCAGTAGACCTCAGTGCTGGGTGAGCTCCCATGGAGACAGGCATCAGGACTGTCGCTACAGACCCAGGTTCCATGATGGCCCCAAAGGCCCAGGACTCAGGCTAGCCCACATGGACCTAAACTCCAAGCCACCACTTGCACGCTCATCTTTTAGGCTGGCTTTAGGGACCTAGGGTCCAGGGCAATCCATATGGTCAATATTATTAAAATATCCCTACTATCCAAAGGGATCTATGAATTCAACACCATCCCTGTTAAAATTCCAATTACATTTTTCACAGAAATAGAAAAACAATTTTAAAATTTACATAGAACCACAAAAGACCCCAAATAAAGAAAGCAATCTTGAACAAAATGGACAAACCCAGAGACATCACACTACTTGATTTGAAATCTACTACAAAGCTCTAATAATTCGAAACAGTATGGTACAGGCATAGAAACAGACACATAGACAAATGGAACAGAAAGAGAGCCTGAAAAAAAAACTGCACATTTATGGTCAATTAAATTTGAACAAAGATGCCTAGAAAACACAATGGGAAAATAAATGGTGCTGGGAAAACTGAATATCCACATGCAAAATAATAGAATTAGATCCTCAATTCATGACATATAAAAAAATCAACTCACTCAAAATGGATTAAGGACAGAAACAAAACCCGAAATGGTAAAATTACTAGAAGAAATTGTAGAGGGAAAGCTCCATGGCATTGGTAATTTTTGGAATTCAGGATATATATTTTTATTTTTAAATCTTGTGGGTGC
Source organism: Ateles fusciceps (assembly GCA_036589455.1). NCBI lineage: Eukaryota > Metazoa > Chordata > Mammalia > Primates > Atelidae > Ateles > Ateles fusciceps. The sequence goes on along the minus strand of JAZHEH010002476.1, from coordinate 70,637 downwards.
ATAGTATGTATATATGGCATACCTAAGATATTTTCATACAGTCATATCATGTGTAATAATCACATCAGGATAAATAGGGTGAGCCATCATCTAAAATATTTACCCTTTCTATGTGTTACAAACAATCCAGTTATACTCTTTTAGTTATATTAAAATGTGCAATAAATTATTGTTGACTGTAGTCAGTCTGTTGTATTATCCAATACTAGCTCTTACTCATTGTAACTATCTAACTATAATTTTGTACCCATTAATAATCACCACTTCTCCTTACCTCACCCCTCATACCCTTCTCACCTCTGGTAGCTATCATTCCACTTTCCGTTTCCCTGAGTTCAATTGTTTTCATTTTTAGCTCCTAAAACATGCTAAGTTTGTCTTTCTGTGCCTGGCTTATTCCACTTAACATAATATCCTACAGTTCCATCCATACTGTTGCAAATGACAGGACCTTCTTGTTTTCATGGCTAAACAGTACTATATTGTATATATGTACCTCATTTTCTTTATTCATCTGTTGATGGGCACATACATTGTTTCCAAATCTTGGCTATTGTCAATAGTGTTGCAATATACACAAGAGTGCAGTTATCTCTTCCATATACTAATTTCCTTCCATATAGATATACCCCTAGCAGCAGGAGTGCTGGATCATATGATAATTCTAATTTTAGTATTCTGAGGAACTTCTTTACTTTTCTCCATAATGGCTGTATTAATTTACATCCCCTCCAACAGTGTATGAGTGTTCTCTTTTCTCTGCATACTCACCAGCATTTATTATTGCCTCTTTTTTGGATAAAAGCTATTCTAACTGGGGTGAGATGACATCTCATTGTAATTTTGATTTGCATTTCTCTGATAATCAATGATGTTGAGCACCTTTTCATATACCTGTTTGCCATTTTTATGTCTTCTTTTGTGAAATATCAATTCAGATTTTTTGCTCATTTAAAAATCAGATTTTTTCCTATAGTTGTTCAAACTTCTTATATATTCTGGTTATTAATTACTTGGCAAAGGGTAGTTTGCAAGTATTTTCTCCCATTTTGTAGGTTGCCTCTTCACTTTGTTGTTTCCTTGATCGTGAAGAAGATTTTAACTTAATGTGACCCAATTGGTCCATTTTTGCTTCGGTTGTCTGTGCTTCTGGGAAATCATTGCACAGACTAATGTCCTGAGTGTTTCCCCACTGTTTTCCTTCAGTAGTTTCATAGTTTGCAGCCTTAAATTTAAATCTTTAGTACATTTTGTTTTGATTTTTGTATATGACAAGACATAGGGGTCTAAGTCTTATCCTTCTGCATATGGACATTCAGCACCATTTATTGAGGAGACTGACCTTTTCCTAATGTATGTTCTGGCACCTTTTTGAAAATGAGTGCACTGTATATGTACACATTTATTTCTGGGTTCTCATCCTGTCACATCAGTCTATGTGCCTCTTTTTCTGTCAGTCCCATGCTGTTTTGGTTATGTTTGGTTTTGTTTGCTGTTTGGTTAGCTTTGTAGTATAATTTGAAGTCAAGTATTGTGATTCCTCTACTTTTGTTCTTTTTGCTCAGGATGGCTTTGGTTCTTCTGGGTATTTTGTGGTTCCATGTAAATTTTAAAAATATAACTTTAGAAATTTATCTGAGGAATGATATTGGTATTTTGATAGGGCTTGCATAGAAACCGTAGATTACTTTGGGTAGTATGGACATTTTAACAATATAGATTCTTCTAATCCATGAATATGGAATATCTTTCCATTGTTTAGTGTCCTTTTCAATGTATTATAGTTTTCATTGTTGAGATCTTTTACTTCTTTGGTTAAGTTTATTCCTAGGTATTTTATTTGCGGCTATGATACATGGGATTACTTTGATGATTTATTTTTCAGACTGTTTTTTAATGGCATATAGAAATGCCACCCATTTGATTTTGTATCCTGCAACTTTACTGAATTTATCAGTTGAAATAGTTTTTTTTGGTAGAGCCTTTGTGTTTATGCAAATATAAGAATATATGTAGAATATATCCTCTGCAAATAAGAATAATTTGACTTCTTCCTTTCCAATTTGTATGTACTTTATTTATTTCTCTTGTCTGATGGCTCTAGCTAGGACTTCCCATACTATGTTGAATAACAGTGATGAAAGTGGGTACCTTATCTTTTCCAGATCTTAAAGGAAAGGCTTTCAGTTTTTCCCTATTCAGTATGATGCTAGCTGTGGAAGTGTCATAACTGGCTTTTATTATGTTGAGATATGTTCCTTCTATACACAGTATTTTTAGTTTGTATTATGAAAGGATGTTGAATTTTATCGAATCCATTTTTAGAACAAATGAAATGTTCATATGGTTTTTATCCTCCATTCTGTTGATATGCCATGTCACAGTGATTGATTGGCATATGTTGAACCATTCTTGCACCCCAGGGATAAATCCCACTTAGTCATGATGAATAATCTTTTTATTTTTGTTTCTGATACCCAAGAATTTCCTCAGTGGACCCATCAGTAAACTAGGCACTTTTGAGGACAAACTCAGTTAACTGGAAGATATGTTAATATAAATTATCTAAACTGAAAGATAGAGATAAAAACATGAAAAAATGCAAAAGGTCATCCAAAAACTGTGGAACAGTATCAAATGCTCTAACCTCTAGTCCCAGAAAGAGATGGGAGGAAAGGAGAGGACAAGAGAGGGAAGGGAGGAAAAAGAAAGAAGAAGGAATAGGGCTAAACAGATAGGTGAAGATATAAGCCCTGATACTTTTATTAAATAATGAAAGATATTAAAATACCCAAGAATCTCAGAGAACCCAAAGAAAAATAAATATCAACAAAATCACACCTAGATATATCATAGTCAAACTGATGAAAACCAAAGATAAAAAGAAATTTTTAAACATTATTTTATGTTTTTAAGTTCCAGGGCACATGTGTGTGATGTGCAGGTTTGTTACATAGGTAAATCTGTGCCATGGTGGTTTGCTGGACAGATCAACCCATTACCTAGGTATTAAGCCCAGAATGCATTAACTCTTTTCTCTAAAGCTTTACCCCCTTACCCTCCCCTGACAGGTCTCATTGTGTTTTGTTCCCCTCCCTGTGTCCATTTGTCCTCACGGTTCAGCTGTCACTTATAAGTGAGAACATATGGTGTTTGGTTTTCTGTTCCTGCATTAGTTTCGTGAGGATAATAGCTTCCAGCTTCATCCATGTCCCTGCAAAGGACATGACCTTGTTTCTTTTTATGGCTGCATAGTATTCCATGGTGTATATGTACCACATTTTCTTTATCCAGTCTATCATCAATGGGCATTTGGGTTGAGTCCATGTCTTTGCTATGGTGAATAGTGCTGCAATAAACATATATGTGCATGTATCTTTATAGCAGAATAATTTATATTCCACTGGGTATGTACCCAGTAATGGGGTTGCTGGGTCAAATGGTATTTCTGGTTCTAAATTTTTGAGGAATCACCACACTGTCCACAATGGTTGAACTAATTTTCATTCCCATTAACAGTGTAAAAGCATTCCTATTTCTCCACAACCTGGCCAGCATCTGTTATTCCTTTATGGAAAGAATAAACCATATTGCCATGGTGGTTTGCTGCACAGATCATTCCATCACATATTTTGCGCTCATACCTTCTTGTGTTGAATGCATATATATTTAAGATAGTTAGCTCTTCTTGTTGAATTGAACCTTTTACCCTTATGTAATGCCTTTCTTTGTCTTTTTTTGACCTTTTGTTGTTTTAAAGTCTATTTTGTTAGAAACTAGGATTGCAACCCCTGCTTTTTTCTGGTTTCCATTTTCTCAGTAAATTTTTTTCCGTGTCTTTCTTTTCAGTCTATGTGTATCTTTGCAAGTGAGATAAGTCTCTTGAATACAGCACACTGATGGGTCTTGTCTTTTTATTCAGCTTGCCATTCCGTGTCTTTTAATTAGGGCATTTAGCCCATTTACATGGGTACTCAACACATCCTTGGATTCATTGATTTTTTGAAGGCCTACACAACCAGGGCCTTGGGTCTCAAGCACAAAACTGGGCAGACCCATGGCAGCTGCTCCAGTCAGCAGCAGTTCAGGCAAGCACTGAGCTGTAGGAATTTTTACATACTCCAGCAGCTCTCAGAACTCCAGTGAGGCAGGAGAACCTTCTACTCCCATTGAAGGGGGCTGAAGCCAGGGAGCCAAATAACCTCACTCAGTGGGTCCCACTCCCATGGAACCCTGCAAGCTAAGACCCACTGGCTTGGAATCCCCACTGGCCAGTCATAACAGCCTGGAGTCTGCCTAAGATGACTGAGTTCCTGGGCGAGGGGTGACCACCATCACTGTGGCTCTAGTCAGCAGTTTTCTCCTGCCAGTGCTAGGGAGCCTGGGCAGTTTGGACTGGGTGGTACTCCCCCATAGTGCAGCACAGTGGCTGTGGCAGATTATGGGCAGACTAATTCTTTAGGTGGAACTTGGATCCATTCCTTGTCACTGGGCAGTGCCTCCCTGCAGGAATTCCAGCACTCCAGTGAGGGGCTTATAGACAGAACTCTCATGTCCCTGGAACAGAGCACCTGGGGGGAGGGGTGGGGATTATGGACAGGAATGGAGAAAAAGGCATTTGCCAAGTCAGTGGCTGCATACCAGGTACCAGGAGATGTGTTACTTTGTTCAGGCAATGAAGTCACATCTGGTACATCAGCTGCAGTTGGAGTCACCACTTGGTTAAGCTTACAATAATCCACTGTCATTCTCCAAGATCCATCTGTCTTATGCACAGGCCAAATAGGAGCGTTAAATGGGGATGGTGGTGGGAATCACCACCCCTGCATCTTTCAAGTCCTTGATTTTGGCACTAATCTCTATAATCGCTCCAGGGATGCAATGTTGTTTTTGATTTATTGTTTTTCTAGCTAGAGGTAGCTCTAATGCCTTCCATTGGGCATTTCCCACCATAATAGCCCTCACCCTACCAGTCAGGGAGCCAATGTGGGGGATTCTGCCAGCTTTTAAGTATGTCTATGCCAGTTATGCATTCTGGTACAGGGGAAATGACCACAGGATGAGTCCAGGGACCCACTGGACCCACTGTAAGTCAGACCTGATCTAAAACTCCATTAATGACCTGATCTAAATCTCCATTAATTACCTGATCTCCATAAGCCCCTGCTCTAACTGGAGGACCACAATGATGTTTTGGCATACAGAGAAGAGTTTTGGGTCCCCTGGAATCAATGTCAGCTCAGAGCCAGCATCCCAGTAGTCCCGGAAAAGTCTGATCATTCCCCTTTCCCCCAGTGCACAGTTACCTTGGTAAAAGGCTGGAGGTCTCCTTGGGGAAGGATAGGAGAATGATTAACAGTATAAACTGGTAGTGTAGTGGGGTCCTTCCTTTAAGGGGACCCAGCCTCTCCTTCATTCAAGGGGTTCTGGGTCTAAAAACTGGTTCAAGTCTGAAAATTGATTGAGGGGTCATGATTGTCTGTTTTTATAATTCAAATTAGTCTTTTGTCCACTCGACCTGGAAGTTTTCTGCTTACATAAATGAAGTAAGAATGCAGTAGGCTTCCTATCAATTTCACTTCTAGGAACACTATGATTAATTAGCCAATGCCAGAGCTCTATACGAGTCAGACTATTCTGATTGCTGCTTTGCCTCTGCTGTCCAATACAGTAACTATGCCCACTTTGCCTTTAATGCTTGACTGCCACCACTGGGCCCCTGCCACCAGGGATCCAATTATTCCCTTTGCATTTAAATTTTATAGTTGCATGACTGCAATTACCAATGTAAAAGCTGGCATACAGAGAAGAGCAATCACAGAGCTCATCAAGGACGCATGTGCTGCCCTCACGAATCTATTTCACAAAGTACTGGTGAAAGGTATGTCTTCTGGACCCTTCCCCCTGCTGGGATGAGTAGGTCTAAAGTGACTAATCACTCTAGCATTTCCTTCTCCCTAAGCCTTTGGATCCTTCTTCTACATTATACCAAGGGAGATCAGGCATTTCCAGCTCACTCACAGAAGTCCATCTTTTGATTCATGTTTCAGCTAACCAAGCAAATAAACTATTAGAACCTTTTGTAACTCCCCCAAGCTACAATATTAAATGCAGAATCCCTGCCTAGTGGGCTCAAATCAATGAATTCAGCCTGATCCAACTTTATGTTCCTTCCATCATTATTCCACACCCTTAATATCCATTCCCATGTCTGTTCTACAGATTTCTCCTTATATAAATTAGAAAACTCAAGCCATTCTTTTGGAGTGTAGCACACCTCCTCATGGGTCACACTCTGAACCTCACCTCTAGAGACCTACCAGGACTTTAGTCTAGCTATAGGTCTAGAAGCAAACAGGGATATCAGGGGTGGGTCCTGGGAAGAATCAACATTGTCTTGCCTGGCAACTGCCTCAGGGGAGGACATCACTGTTGCTTCAGGTAATGCAGGCTTAATCTACTCAGATGGAAGTGGAAAGGCTGTTGGCAGTGTGAGTATGGGAGGGGATGTTGCCACCACTGGGGATGGGGAAGGTATTTCCTTGGGCAAAAATAGTTCATCAAAGTTTACAAGCTCAGTGTCTCCAGCTTCACCAAGGTCCTCCCGCACATCCCCCATTTCAAGTTGCATAGTCTCATTCTTTTCCAATCAGTGCCCTCACTTTAACAGTAGACACCTTGCAAGGCTGTGTGTGCACCTTTCATTGAAGGTCAGCCAATCGCATGATAAGATCATGTGTGTGACTTTCCACAATTTCAGCTCTTTATTTACAGGAGCTAAGATTTTCACTCAGGGCAATCTTAGAAGATTTGAGGTTCAGTATGTGCTTCTGGAGCCGAGAGTTAGAATCCCTGAGTTCATTATTTTCTTTCATTACTTTGTCCAGTGAACTTAAAAGCAACAAATCAACTTCATTATATTTCTTGGTTCTCCACATAAGGTCAAAGATATCATGTATAGAGTCACTAAACTCCTTGCCTCTCATGAGCTGTGAATCAGGAGTATCAGATGCATTTATTTTGCATAACTCTCTAAACAGTTCATGCCAAGGACTATCAGTGTTCTTCATACTATTAGAAGTAGAGCCATTAGAATTCTGGGGTCTAATCGGATTAAGCATCCAACTCCAGAAACTCCAAAACCAACAAAAGAACTCCATCCTTAAAAGTCTGTTGTTCTAGAAGCACTCCCTGTACGAAAATCATTATTAGGGTTCTCTAAAGAGAAAGAACTAATTGGATTGATGAATATATGAAGGGAAGTTTATTAAGAGAATTGACTCACATTATCACAAGATGAAGTCCCACAATAGGCCCTCTGCAAACTGAGGAGCAAGGAAGCTAGTCAGAGTCCCAAAACCTCAAAAGTAGGGAAGCCAACAGTGTAGCCTTCAGTCTGTGGCTGAAGGCCCAAGAGCCCCTGGCAAATCACTGGTGTAATTCCAGGTGTTCAAAAGCTGAAGAACTTGTAGTCAATGTTAGAGGGCAGAAAGCATTCAGCAAGAGGAGAAAGATGAAGGCCGGAAGACTTAGCCAGTCTAGTCCTTCCACGTTCTTCTGCCTGCTTTTATTCTAGCTACACTGGAAGCTGATTAGATGGTGCCCACCCAGATTGAGGGTGGGTCTGACTCTCCCAGTCCACTGACTCAAATGTTAATCTCCATTGGCAGTACCCTCACAGACACACCCAGGAACAATACTTTGCATTCTTCAATCAAGCTGACACTCAATAGTAGCCATCACACATGGGGGTAGGGGAGAACAACACACACTGGGGCCTGTTAGAGGGCAGTGGGTAAGAGGAGAGAGAGGATCAGGAAGAATAGCTAATGGATGCTGAACTTAATACCTGGGTGATGGGATGATCTGTGCAGCAAACCACCATGGCACACATTTACCTATGTAACAAACCTTCACATTCTGCCCATGTACCTCTGAACTTAAAATAAAAGTTGGAAACTAGAAAAAATAAAAGTTATTTAAAAGAAAAAAAATATTGAGAGCAATGTCAATGTGAAATATTTCTGGTAGTATAAAATTAAACATGCTAGTAAAATATATCAAAGCTTCATTTTTGAATGTACATTAGCAAGTATTAATTTTCATTTACTTAGTTAATAATCAATAAATAAAATAGAAGTTTCAAACATCTAAGAAATAATTTTAAATACAGTCATCCCTTGATAGCTAAGGAGGATTAGTTCCAAGACCTCCTGTGGATACCAAAATTTGTAGATGTTTAAGGCCCTTACATAAAATGGCATAGTAGCTGTATATAACCTATACACATCTTCCATTATATTTTAAATCATCTCTAGATTACTTATAATACTTAATACACTGTAAATACTTTGTAAATAGTTGTTACATCATATTGTTATAGAATAATGACAAAAAAAGTCTATACATGTTCAGTACAGATGAAAATTTTTTCAAATATTTTTGATCCTGAGTTGGTGGAATCAATGGATGTAGAACCCTCCAATAGGGAAGGCCAACTGTAATTAAATTTAATACTACTGGGAGAGATGAGGATGGTGAGAGGTACTGAGAGCTGTTTTAAACAAAAAAAGAGTTGCAAACTAAGGCAAAAGCATTGAGTAGAGGATCTCCTCATGGCTTTCTCCAAAATTTCAACCTAGCATGGGAATTGACCTCTACTTTTTCAGAAAGAGAGACATCCAAACAGGGAAGTGGCTATTTTTGAATGGCAGAGTTGTGGAGCTCCAAAAGAACATCAACTGCCTTTAAAGGTAACTCTAGCTTAAGGAAAAGTCTGCTAATGGATTTCAGCACTACCCATTGACATAATTATTTTCTCCATGGCCTACTTCCAAATATCCTCACATGTAGAAGGAAAGGAGCTCCAACACTAGTGGACAACTGAAAAATATATAGATCATAGCACAATATCAACTTAGATCCAAATATTATGCCACTAAATAACCACTGTGTGATTCTTGCCAAGCTTCTTAATTTTTCTGAGCCTTGGTTTCCTCCTCTATAAAATATGCACAGTAGCAACAAACTCAGAAAGTTGTAAGTATCATACTAGATGTAATATTCCTAGTAAAGTGCATATTGTAGTAGGAGTGTAGTGAAAGATAGAAACATTATCCCTAACAGTTTTATTGTTAAAATGTTACATCATAGTTTGTTATTTTAGACTCTGCATGAGCCATTCTTTAGAGGTGCATAAAGCAAAGAGAAGCTCCTGTGATACAACAAGGAAAAAAATCTCTGTTAATTTGTTATCCTGGGCATCTGCACTTATAAAACTACTTTAGAAATGGGAAGGGATTATTTTAAAGAAGCAAGTTTAGTGTACTACAAATTATTCTTAATAATAAAGGCCAGGAAATCATAGATTCTGTTTTTTCTTGTTTAGTATGGAAGTTTGAAGTAAGAGATTTTTTAAGAAAACTCTAATAAACAAGTAAAGGTAGAGAACTCCAATCCCACTGCTCATTTAAATTCCTCGATTTCTGATTGAATCCCTCCCTAGGAGTCTCATAAATCTCCTGCAGTGGGGGCTTCTTGTAGAGCACACTGTGTGACAAAATTAGAAGAGATGATTGCACATCGACATTAAAACAACATGAAGTATAGATCTTCAACTCAACCAGGAAAAGGGGATTTTAAGAAGTTGATATTTTTTTGAGGCACTGAGCCTCAGTTTGTAGATATTAAAATTATTTCACAGCAGCTGTTAAAAATCTGTTTCTGCCTTGGTGGGGGTGGTGAATTACAAAATTAAAGAGATTCTAAAATAAGTTAGCATATTCCTTGTTACTCCCATCCCCCCGCTGCTCAGAATGAACAGCAGAAGAGAAAATCATATGAAAAATCATTTCTGTGCTTAATATAAATAACAATAATGAGAACGAGATGCCGGAAAGAATTGGACAGATTTCATACCAAACACAGCAAAAGGACAGGTACTCACATCTCACATTGCAAATTTGTTTGATATTGTTTCTGCACAGTATTAAAAGGTTCTAGATAGCACAACAATACTCCTCAATTTTTCTGTATGGCTTACACCTGTGAGATACAGGGAAGGGAAAAAAACATACTAAAAACTTTTCTAATTTTAATTTACTCACATGACAGTAATTTTTCCTAGTGATACTTAGATAAAAGAAAATATTTTTCTCATATGTGGAAATGTCATAGCATAAATGTGCACTCATGCGACCACAGTATAGGAGTTTTACTCAAAGGCAGTGGATGGAAGTCCCATTGTTTTTTGGGCCAAAAATAACGTTCTTTCGTTCCCCCCGTAAGTAAGTAAATTGCCTTTCGATGGCCCATAAGGGGTTTCTCTAATTCTTTCTTTCCTCATCTCCTAGCTTGATGCAAACGAATATAGAAACTTCAGAAGCAGTGTAGACTACTGGGTAGCCAGGAGTACCATACTGGACTATTCCATGAGCAAGAAATAATTTCCATATTAAGGGTTGAGGGTTCCTTTGTTACAGAAGCTAGCTTTACACCAACTAGTACAGCTGACAAACAAAAACCTTTACTTCTTCAGCTTTTACCCATTGTATTACTCCTTCACTCTATGTCATTAGTTCTCAAACAGGGACAATCTTTGCCCCATAGGGGACAGTTGGCAATGTCTAGAGACAGATTTGGTTGTCACAACTGAGAGGTGCTACTGGCATCTAGTAGGTGGAGGCCAAGGGGGCTGCTAAATATTCTACAATGCACAGGACGGCCCCAATAACAAATAATTATCTAGTCTGAAATATCAATAGCCTTAGCTGAGAAACCCTGCTCTAAGCTTAGATGAGGCCATAATATCCTTCTCAACAACCCATCTATGGTTCAGCAAATGGTTTTATTCCTCTTTCTTCTTTAAGTGTCCTGTTTTTATATATAATTTAAAAATGCTTTTATTGTTGGCTTCCTATAGCAAAATAAAAAATTTGTGCAAGGATATGGACTGTTTTCCAGCCTCTGTGTAATCCCCCATCAGTCCATAGCTGTCATATACTTGCAAACTCCATAGGAAAGTAGAAAGTTTGTTTACTTTTTTGTCACTATATCTTCAGACCCTAGAACAATGCCTGCTACGTATGAGAAACTGAATTAATATTTCTGAGTGAATAATTGTGTTTCAGAAACCACAGAGAGTGGGGGAAACAGCATCTAGGGAGAAATTTCCTCATTTCAAGGGCAGCAACTACTCAGATCTTGCAATTGTAGCCTGGAGAAGAAAAGCTGGGTTCACTGATTTTATGTCAACTCTCCCCATTTTAAAATATTGTAATTGATTTTAAAAACTTACAAACATTGTACAGGTACTACTGTTTATAACAGGCAATATACAACTGTGAGGCTCATTTGGCTGTAGGTATTTCACCTGGCACTCAGTTAATACTATTATTAATCACAGCATCTATCATCATTGGGTGCTTATGCTGTGCCAGGGACTGTATCAGCTTTTTCAGCATAAAAATTACCCCAATGGCTTAAAACAACAATTTTTAATTTATCTCAAAATTTGAGTTGGCAATAGACACTGGGCTTAACTGGACATTTCTGGTCTTAGCTGGCTCTACAAACAACTTTCAGTCAGCTAATTGGTTATGCTCTGGGGGATTGGCTGGCTATTCTCTCAGATGTTTGGGGCAACAGTGCCATATGCTTGTTATCCTCCAGCAGGCTAGCCTGAGCTTGTTTACATGATAGCAACAGTGTTGTAAGAGAGCAAAAGGAGACGTGCAGGGCCTCTTAAAGCCTACATACAGAACACTTCTGTTGCATTCCATTGTCCACAGCAAGTAAAAAGACAAGCCCAGGCTAGAAGGGTAAAGAGAGAGACTTCCCCTTTTGATATAAGAAATTACAAAGTCACATTGCAATGAGGCATGGATACAAAGAAAGGGAGAATTGAAGCCATGTATGCATAAACTCTATCAAGATGCTATTTAATTGCTTTACATTGATGTCACTTAATCTGTATCACACTCTTGAGAGGCAAGTTATCTTAGTCAGTTCAGGCTGCTGTAACAGAATACCATAGACTGGGTAACATAAACAATAGAAATTTATTTCTTACAATTCTGGAGGCAGGAAGTCCAGGACCAGGGTGTTAGCATGATCCAGTTATGGTGAAGGACCTCTTCTGGGTTGCAGACAGCTCACTTCTTCCTGTGTCTCACATGGTGAAAGAGAACAAGTTGGCTCTGGCCTCCTCTTATAAGGTCACTAATCCCATTCATGAGGATTACACCCTCATGTCCTAATTGCCTCCCAAAGGCCCAACCTCCAAATATCATTACATTGAGGATTACAGTTTGACATATGAGTTTTTGAGGGGGCACGAACATTCAGTCCATAGCACAAATATTACTTCACTCATTTTAAAGATGAGAAAGCTGAGACTCCAAATGTTAAGTAACTTTTCAAATATTCACAGCAAAATCTTGAATTGAGATTAAAGACATGCAAATAATTATATTTAAGGGGTCCCTGACAAATTCTCTTGAGGCTTAGGGCCCTACCATACTCTTCTCCTACTCTAGTGCCACCATCTCATACCCCAACCCATTCTCAAAGAGCAAAGTGAAGGTCTTGTTCTTTGCCTAGAGAATGAGCCAATGGTAACTACTGTCCTACTTAGTGTATTAGTCCATTTTCACACTGCTATAAAGGCACTACCTGAGACTGCATAATTTATAAACAAAAGAGGTTTAATTGACTCACAGTTCCACATGGCTAGAGTGGCCACAGGAAACTTACAATCATGGCAGAAGGCAAAGGGGAAGCAAGACACATCTTACATGGTGGCAGGAGAGAAAGAGAGAGAAAGACAGAGAAAGATACCACAGGGGAAACTGCCACTTTTAAACCATCAGATCTCATGAGAACTCCCTCAATATCATGAGAACAGCATGGGGGAAACCACCCCCATGATCCAGTCACATCCCACCAAGTCCCTCCTTTGACACCTGGGAACTACAATTCAAGATGAGATTTGAGGGGACACAGAGCCAAACCATATCATTCTGCCCCTGGCCCCTCCCAATCTCATGTCCTTTTTACATTTCAAAACAAATCATGTCTTCCCAACATTCCCCCCAGAGACTTAACTCCTTCCAGCAATTACCCAAAAGTCCAAGTCCAAGGTTTCATCTGAGACAAGGGAAGTCCCTTCCACATGTGAGCCTTAAAATCAAAAACAAGTTAGTTACTTCCAAGATACAATGGGGATACAGGCGTAGGGTAAATGTTCCTGTTCTAAATGGAAGAAATTGGCCAAACAGAGAGACCACAGGTGCCATCCAAGTCCAAAACCTAGCAGGGCATTTATTAAATCTTAAAGCTCCAAAATAATCTCCTTTGATTCTACGTCTCACATCTGAGCAATACTAATGCAAGGGGTGGGCTCTCACAGCCTTGGGCAGTTCCACCCTGTGGTTTTGCAGGGTACAGCCCCTGTGGCATTGTGCTTTTTCAGGAGCATGATGCAAGCTGTTGGTGGATCTACCATTCTGGGATCTGGAGGACGATGGCCCTTCTCTCACAGCTCCACTAGGCAGTGCCCCAGTGGAGACTCTTGGGGGCTTCAACCCCACATTTCTCTGCATGGCCCTGGTAAAAGTTCTCCATGAGGGCTCTGCCCCTGCAGCACACTTCTGCCTGGACATCCAGGCATTTCCACACATCCTCTGAAATCTAGGCAGGGGCTCCCAACGCTCAACTCTTGTTTTCCTTGCTCCTGTAGGCCCAACACCATGTGGAAGCTGCTGAGGCTTGGGGTTTGCTCCCTCTAAAGCCATGACCCAAGGTGCACCTTGCCCCTTTTAGCCATAGCTGGACCTGGTGCTGCTGCAATGAAAGGTGCCATATCCCAAGGCTGCACAGAGCAGTGGCCCTGCCCATGAAACCATCTTTCCCTCGTAGGCCTCCAGGCCTCCGATGAGAGGGACTGCTGCCAAGATCTCTGACATGCATGCCCTGGAGAGATTTTCCCAATTGTTTTTGTTATTACTATAACATTCGGCTCCTTGTTACTTATGCAAATTTCTATCACCATCTTGAATTCCTTCTTGGTAAATGGGTTTTTCTTTTCCACTTTCAGGTCAGGCTGCAAATTTTCCAGACTTTTATGTTCTGCTTCCCTTTTAAATAAAAGTTCCAGTTTCAGATAATCTCTTTGTGAATGCATATGACCGAATGCTTTCAGAATCATCCAGGTCACATCTTGAACACTTTGCTACTTAGAAATTTCTTCTGTCAGATACCTTAAATTATCTCTCTCAAGTTCAAAGTTCCCCATATCTCTAGGTCAGGAGCTCTTTGCTAAAGCATACCATGAATGATTTTTCTCTAATTCCTAATAAGTTTCTCATCTTCATCTGAAACCAACCTCTGCTGGGACTTCATTGTCTGTATCACTCTCAGCATTTTGGTCAAAACCATTCAACAAGTCTCTAGAAAGTTCCAAACTTTCCCACATTTCCCTTCTTCTTCTGAGCCCTCCAAACTGTTCGAACCTCTGCCTGTTACCCAGTTCCAAAGGCACTTCCACATTTTCAGGTATTTTTATAGCAGTACCCCACTCCCAGTACAAATTATCTGTGTTAGTCCATTTTTACACTGCTACAAAGATACTACCTGAAACTGAGCAATTTATGAACAAGAGGTTTAATTGACTCACAACTCCACATGGCTGAGAATGCCTCAGGAAACTTACAATCATGGCGAAGGCAAAGAGGAAGCAAGGCACATTTTACATGGTCACAGGAGAGAGAGAGAGAAAGAGAGACAGAAAGAGAACACAGGGGAAACTGCCATTTTTTAAACCATCAGATCTCATGATAACCTCCCTCATGAGAGCAGCATGGGGAAACTGCCCCCCCATGATCCAATCACCTCCCACCAGGTTCCTCCCTTAACACCTGGGAATTACAATTTGAGATAAGATCAGGGTGGGGATACTGAGCCAAACCATATCACTTGGATTTCAGAAGATTGTTAGTGCTGGATTCCTCTTTACTGTACCTCAGAAATCTCTCAGCCCCTCTCCTTCCCCCATGGTTCTCATGTCAGGCAAGGACTACCACCTATTGTCTCTTAGCCACCCTCTAGTTCTGGAGCTTACTGGTCAGTGTACTTGCTTCTGAAGTCCTCACCACAACCCACTGGACAGATCTAGCTTTAGTTCCCTGTCCCAAACCCTTACTACTTTCCCCTGTAGCTAACCAGTAAACATGCAACTGTGCCCAAAACAGCCAAATTGAGCTCCCATGAAAAAGTTTAGGGCAAATGCCTACCAAATATTTCTAAAATGGGCCTCTATTTGCTGTCCTGTATATTTGGGAGATTTGGAAGTCCTTCCTTTATAAGCACTGTGAAAGGCCTATCCCATCCTCAGTCTATGTATCACGGAGGCTGAAAATTCCAAATGTCTTTGGAGGGCTACAAGTGTATTTGATGAATGCCTAGGAAACTAGTTTCAAGAATCCTGGGTTGTTGAATGGTAACCCTGTGTATGTTGGAAAAGCATGACTGGTTTGCAAACTGCTGGGGACAAATGCCTTGTTTTTCTTCTGGCAGGTTTTGAATAGAGAGTAGGAGGTTGGGCGGGGACTGAGTGGGAGTTGAGCAAGAACAGGCATTGTTGTATAGGGTTGTGGATCTCTCTGCACGAAGTCTGAAACAAAAACCAGAGCCTCGCTCAGCAAACAGCTTTTAGGATGAGTCATGGTGAGGGAAGTGGGGCTGGGTGTCCACCTTTTGTGCTGCCTGGGATCACAGCAAATATTTAAATGGTCGGGAAAGCAGAGTGGGTGGGAAACAAGAAGAGGCTAAGAGAGAGATGAGTTACAGGCTTCACTAACTTTAAAAGAAATTTTAAAAAGGAGAACCTTTGTTCAACATTATTAATTTTAACCAGAGAAATGGCCTTTGATTTTAGGAAGCCCTTAGAAAGCCAGGGGTGCGAAAGCTGTAAGAAACCTAAGTTGAACCCTCTACCTCAGTGGTTCTCAGACTTGGCTACATATTAGAAACACTTGGAAACTAAAAAGCCCAATGCTCACATTGCTCCCTAGACCAATTACATCAGAATCTGTGGTAGTAGGTCCAGGCATCAGTATTTTCTAAAGCATCCCAAGTAATTCCCATGCACAACCAGGGTTGAGAATCACTCCTCTAAGTAAAACTGGATGAATAGTAGCTATATGATAAGATCCGTGCCACATATGGAAATCATATAGAATGACATGTAGTCAGAATCTTCATGAAAAGAGAACAATACCATGAAGTGCAGCCTGTTCCCCTTCTGACAAATAATGGTTCAATTTGGTTTTATATTTTAGGCTATTTTCAAATTGAAAATGATGAGATTCTTTTATGTTCACTTTACCCTGGGCATATAATACATCTTTGTTTTTTACTCCTACACTTTACTGTTTCCGCTTCTGTTTTCAGCCTTTAATCAATTAAAACAAAATAAATAAAAGGAAAGAAAAATTTCCAAGAAGCTTCCTATCTTGCTGGTAGGTCTTATCATAAAATATTCTGGTTTCAATGGATTAAGTATTAAAAATACATAGAACATCTCTTTCCAATGCTTTTCTTCACAATTCTGAAATCTGACTTAAAACTACAATGAATGATTTAATGGGTTGTCCTAGAAATAACTTCACCATTTGATAGGATTTTGTTGTGCAATAACATCTAATGACAAAACAACAACAAACATCTTTGATTTCTTTCAGGAAGAGGCTGAACATAGAGCGCATGGTTCACCTGATGTCTATTTTTTATCCAAATATAATCTAATCTCAATAGCGTCTAGGCTGAGCTTGTGGCTTACCTCAGCAGTATTTTTACTGTTATTCATATTATACAACCTTAGCTGAAAAGTATCTTACTCTTCCTTTGAAGCAATTTAGAACAACTATTACAACTAGTTGCTATTATTATCATTATAGTAATGATGGCAACAATCCACTCAATCTACCCCTTATCCCAAGTGAAAAAGAAAACTTAGAGTTTACTGGTTAATGAGAAATTTGAGTATGATTTGAATATCAGATTTGTAGGACAACCCCTGACTTTGTGATAGCAGAACTTATCTGTATCTATATCTATTATATCTACATCTGTTTCATTGATACCTATATCTACTTTAAATATATATTATATGTATGTGCATTTTATAAATTTAGTTTTCCTTTTCCCCGGCTTAGAAGTTGTACATTTTTACCTCCATTCCTTAATGTTTTAACACACAGTTTACAAGACTAAATTTAATATCTCATTTTGTAGAAAAACATTTAATTCCTTCAACTCCTATGTTCTTACTTGTTATTTTCCAAAGTGTTTTAGTTTTGTTTTAATTCCCAAAGTAGTTCTAATTATGAACTCTACATGCCCCTCTACTTGCACAGGTAACTCACCCCTCCAATTCATGGTTCTGTGATAAAAGTCAGATTTCTCAAGGCTTAAGATTCAGGTCTCCCAGGTCTGCTAAGCAAGTTAATAGTTATTCCTCTGCTTTCTTTCCATCTTCCATAATTGCTATCTCTATTCTTTGTTTGCATTGTCCTTATGAACTCTTGCATTTAAAAAATTTCTTTATATTTGTTTTAGTGGAATTTCAGGAGTCTGGAGAAGTAAATGAGTGTATTCAACTTGAACAAGTCAGGATGTATTTAAGTTTATCATTATTCATTGATTTTTTTAGGCATACTCATATGTCTTCCAATTCCTTTGCTCACTATTATTTTTGCATTCAGTCCTTTCTTTGAGATGATTATCCTTCTTCTTAAAGCATGTGCTTTAGAAGTTCTTTTAATAAAGGTTTTTTGTTGGTAAGTTCTCAAGTTTATCTGAAAAAATATTTAGTTCACCTTTTTTCTTGAATAATAACGTATCCTATATTACAATTCTAGATTGACAGGTTTTTTTTCTCAGCATCCAGATCTTAATCCATTGTTATTGTTGAAAATATGGTAGGTCTTGCTCTATTCTCTATTTCTTAATCTCTTTTATATTTGCCATGTCTACACCTCTGTGCTGAAATCTCGGTTATTCTTTCTTGCCTCTCTTCAGCTGAATCTGTTCTACCATTTAAACCATCCACTGAGTTTTTTTTTTAATTTCAGTAACTATATTTTTTATTCCTACAGGTAACATTTAGGTGTTGTTAATCTGCATGGAAATATTTTATACTGGGCTGTGTTATCACTTTTATTTTCTCATTCTTTATTCACTTTAAATGTACTTATTTTGTGGTATATAGCTAGTAATTCTATCTGATTTTTGGAGGGTTTAATTCTGCTGATTTTTACTCATGGTAGATTTTTTTTCCCCCAGGCATTTTCTAATTCTGAATTCTGAGCTTCTATTTTATTGGGTTTTATCTAAGAGAATTCTGTGAGGACTGAAGTGTGACCCTTCTGAAAGGTTTAAATTTTCTTCTGCCAGGCAAATTTGGAAGCACTTTAATTTCTTAGATTTATTTGGGACTTCCTAAAATATGTAACTCGTATAAACTTGAACTCCAATTCTGAAAGAAACAAATCTATGGTCTCAAATTCTCAGGGAAGAGGGTTTTTCAACTTTTTTTTTTTTTCAATCCAAAGCCCAAATCAGTTTCACTATAAACAAATTTCTTTGTCATCTTCTTTTGCTAGTAGATCTTTTTCCATTTCACCCTTTCTTTTATCATGTACTTCTAAAAATAATTATTGAGGATTATTAGTTCAGATCCAAAATGGACTCTTAGGTAGCCAGAGCTTCCGCTTCAGCATCAGTTTCCCACTCTTGTTTCCAGTTATCACTGTGTTTTTGTCCTATGAGGTTTTTGTTACTTTCTCGTGGACTCAACTATGCATTTAAAATAATGCTTTCTCCTAACATGTCAAGATGTTTTATTTTAGGTGGCTTTCATTAATTTTTTTTCAAGGTAGCTGCTTTGTTGCATTGTCAGAAGTAGAAGCAACGATATATACCTTGGTTAAGACAAGAGAAGTCAAGAAAACTGGTGATATAGATAACAAGATGAAGCTAGGAAACTGGGTGAGATCTGGAAAAGTTGCCTAGGAAGGAATAAAATAATGGCTGCTAAGAAAACACTAGACAAACCCAATTTGAGGGACAGTCTATAAAATAGCTCTCCTATAGTCTTCCAAAATGCCCAGGTCAAAAATACAAAGACAGAAAAATTATACCAGTTAAAAGAAATTAGAGGCAAAATGGTTAATATGATGCATGATCTAGATTGAGATCCTACAATAGAAAAACACAGTTATTAAGAACATTATTGAAACAACTGATAAAATTGCATATGAGCTTTGGATTAGAAAATATTATTACATTAATGTTGAATGTCCTAATTTTGATAACTATAGTGTGGTTATGAAAGAAAGGAATTAGTTCTTAGAACATACATACTGAAGTATATAGGGGTGAAGGGGCACATTGTCTTTAACTTACTATTAAATGACTCAAAAAATAATACCATGCACATACACATACACAGGGAGAGACAGAGAGAGAAAGACAAAGACGCACACAGAGAGAGCAATAAAACGAATGGAGCAAAATGCAAATAATTGGTGAATCTTGACTAAGGGCATATGGAAATTCCTTGTATTATTTTGCAACTTTTCTGTTTAGGTTTAAATTTATATCAAAATAAGAAGTTTTTAGACAATGAAGAAAAGCTAATAAAGCAATTTGGAGAATGCCTACCTTTAGGAGAAGAGAGAAGGAGAAGAAGCAGTTGAAGAAGGCAAAGAACAACAAGTTATTGACATAGGAGGATAACTAAGCAAACGTATTTGACCAAAGTCAGGAAGATGTCTCGCTTTGTTCAGGACAGCACGTACTCCCTGTGTACCTAAGTAAGGTTCACAGATACATAAGAACATATTTCAGAACAAAAGGAGTCTTCCTATGCCTGCAAACAAATGGCACAGTCACTTTACAAATTACCTAAACTAAGTGGTGCTATGACTCATTGAATCACTTGGTAAATATATAGCCTCATTAAAAAAAAAAAAAAAAAACTTCTGCATTTGCCATATTAAATTAGTATCTGCAGAGTAGCTGTAGCTGAACAGCAGGATCTGACATTTCTCCTTTTTAAAGCACTGAATAGCACTATATTTTTTACCCAGAATAGTTTGTGATTATTCTTGAAAATTTCATAATTACATTCTATTAATTAGAATGATCCTTTTCCTTATAAGATTTAGGGTTTTCAAATTTAAGGCATAGACTCCATATCAAACTTTAAGTTGAGTTATGCTAAAATTATGAAATATGTAATTTAATTTGATGATATCATGCGCCAGCTATTTTATATCACTCTGTGGAGATTACGTTAGTATTTTTGTTGAAAAGGCAATGATTTTGCTGAACAATTGGGAGATAAATGCTCATGACTTCTTTCTTTAGTACTATAATTAAGATGTTTAAATAACCAGCACTCCCTGCTGCTTTAGAGATGGTGTGAAAGGAAAAGCCCACTTAGAATATTTTAAATCCTCACAAATAACTTTATTTAAAAATGTAAGATATAATTAATTACCATGGTCAAATAAGTGTTGTAAGTCAATATATATCTGTAAAATGATATATATGTGTATTTAAAGTTAATTAATGCTTTAGCTCAGCTATTGGCAAACGTTTTCTGTAAAGGGTTATGAAGTAAACGTTTTCAACTTTGCAGTCCATACAATCTTAATTGCAACTAGTTGACTCTGCTGTTGTAATATGAAAGCAGCCATAGTTAATATTTAAAGGAATGGGCCTGGCCAGGTTCTAATAAACTTTAAAGAAACAGGCTATTAGCTGGATTTGGTCTGTGAGCTGTAGTTTGATATTCCTTGCTTTAACTTATAGCTATTTTGCATTGGATTAATCACTCTTATCTTAAGTAGAATTCAGTACATGAAAGGCAAAAATTTGCAAAACTTTTTCAGCTTTGGAGAAAATTGCACTGTTTATACTCATGTTCCCCAGTATTGTGTGTCAAGGGCAAAAATCAGGAACACCAGCGGTTAAAACTCAAACAACAAAACACAATCTGTGACAATTAAGAAAATTAAAATGGAAGAAAGTCCAAAACAAAGGAAAACAAAAAAATCTAGTTTCTATTAAGAAACAATAAAAGATGATCTCATTTTGCTGTATCTTCTAACTGCCCCCAACCTTCATGACCGTCCTTTACCTGCAAGAGGGTGATTAAAGAACTTTAATAGGTCAATTCTTGGGCTCCAAATTATTTTTGACTTGAAGAGGTTTATTATTGAATGAATGAAGTAATGAATGAATTAATCTATATATTTGGTAGTATATCTTCCAACTCAAAAGTTCCTTTTCACAAACTTGTGAGTTTGACATCCAGCATTATTAGCTCTCCTTGAATAACAAATGCTTTCAGCCAAATTATACATAAACTTCTTCACTTTGATGGTACCTTCAACTAGCATGACAACAACTCTGTTTTGTAAAGGAAGACCATCATGTTAACATCATCCCACATTATACTCTTACTGAACAGCAGTTTTTGATGAATATTAGGCATATTTCAATTATCCCAGCAATAGTTTGCAGTTCAAATTAATGAAATCATAACTATACTTTTTCAGAGATTAATATAAAGTTTTAGCCTGAAAGTATTTTTTATCTATAAGGAATTTGTTGATTTAATATTAAGACCATTTTCCAATATTCATCAAAGTAGGTTTATATCCTTTTATCACTTATCAAGTATTTTTCTTGGATATTACCTCAGTTGATCTTAGTAACAACCTTGTTAGATGTGCCACCTTAGAAGGTTATTATTATTATTATTATTGTACTTTAGCTTCTGGAGTCCATGTGCAGATCATGCAAGATTGTTGCATAGGTACATTCATGGCAAGGTGGTTTGCTGCCTCCATCCCCCCAACATCTATACCTGACATTTCTCTCCACATTATCCCTCCCACCCTCCTTCCCACTATCCCTCCCTTAGCCCCTTCCAGCAGACCCCAGTGTGTGATGCTCCCCTTTCTGTGTCCACGTGTTCTCATTGTTCAACACCTGCCTATGTGTGAGAACATGTGGTGTTTGATTTTCTGTTCTTGTGTCAGTTTGCTGAGAATGATGGTTTCCAGTTTCATCCATGTCCCTACAAAGGACACAAACTCATCGTTTTTTGTGGCTGCATAGTATTCCATGGTGTATATGTGCCACATTTTCCTTGTTCAGTCTACCATTGATGGGCATTTGGGTTGGTTCCAGGTCTTTGCTATTGTAAACAGTGCCGCAATGAACATGCATGTTCATGTGTCTTTATAATAGAATGATTTATAATCCTTTGGGTATATACCCAGTAATGGGATTTCTGGGTCAAATGGAATTTCTATTTCCAGATTCTTGAGGAATTTCCACACTGTCTTCCACAATGGTTAAACTAATTTACACTCCCACCAACAGTGTAAATTTTCTCTCTATTTCTCCACATCCTCTCCAGCATCTGCTGTGTCCAGATTTTTTAATGATTGCCATTCTAATGGCATGAGATGGTATCTCAATGTGCTTTTGATTTGCATTTCTCTAATGACAAATTTGCATTTCTCTAATGATGATGAGAAAAGGTTATTATTTTTTAATAATTGTTGGAAAAAATATACCCTTACATTCCTACATACATCATGTTTTTAAAACCAATTAAACTCTGGGCAGGAAAATGCCTTGTTCACCATTGTATCCCCAGCATCTCACACAACTACTGGCATGTATTAAGTACATTGTAAATGTTTTTTGAATACATGAGTGAACCAGAAAGCAAGACACTTTTTAAAGTTCCTACTGTAGAGATGAGAAAACAAAAAAAATCAGAGACATTAAATGATTTGCTTAAGGGTGAAATGGTTGTTAAGTGGAAGTAGAATTGGAATACAAATGAAATGAAATAATGTATATAAATTGTTTATCACAATGCCTGAGGCATACCAGGTACTCAATAAACGTACTTTTTTGATATCCTATGTGCATATTCAAACATTTTAGTGTTCATTTCTATAGTAATGGTGAATATGGTAGTCATAGAAAGTAATTTAATATTTCAAGTAAGTTAAATCTTGTCTATTAAATAGCATCTACTGAAGGGTAAATACATTCCCAAAGGCTAAATGTTTCCTTTTCTTCATTTTAACACATTATCAATGAGTTGATTTAAAACCTAAAGAAAATTAAATTGAATTTTATGCAAGAGCATAAAAATCCAGCCGTCAGCTATTCATCATATGCCAATTTTCCTGTGTCAAAGAGGAAGATTTCCATTTAGTCCCCTGAAATCTATATGGGCTGTTGTTCCCTTATGCACATCCTGAGCCATTTACTCTGTAAATTACCATGAGTTGCAAACAGAAGTCCAGAAACAGGTCCGTGCAGATTCACACCAGTCAGGCAGCTCTGCAAATAGCCTTGCCTGAGTCCTATTTTAAATACCTTTATTACTAGCAATGTCATGTCATCCTTAGATCTGATTTCCATATACCCACCCCCAACCCATCACCAAACAAATAATATCTCAAACATTTCAAAATAGGTACTTCAAGCTTTACAGAAATTATTTAGCTGTATTTTTCCTAAGCTAAGCTATCTACGGATACAAAAAACCTATTTATTTTCCCATGCCAGATGTTTGGATGGTGTCACATTTTACTAAGTTCAGATAATTGTCCATTTTTCAATCAAGGCTCATATTTATTTTTTAAACACGGATAAATATCTCTTTTTTAAAAACTTCCTTGAAGACTTTTAAAGAAGTCTTTAGAGAGAGTGTTTGTATTTTATTACCAGATAATTGTTTTACCTGTAAGGCTTTTTAAAAATTTTTAGTTTAAGTTTGGGGGTACATGTGGAGGTTTATTACATAGATAAACATGTGTCATGGAGATTTGTTGCACATATTATTACATCACCTAAGCATTAAGCTCAGTTAACTTTTCTGCCCCTGTCCATCCTCCCACCCTCCCCCATCAAGTAGACCCCACTGTCTGTTGCTTCCTTCTTTGTGTTCATAAGTTCTTATTATTTAGCTCCCACTTATAAGTGACAACATGAGGTATTTGGTTTTCTGTGTTAGTTTGCTAAGGATGATAGCCTCCCATTAGACTTTTTAAAAAAGTGATTGCTAGGTCCACAGAATGAGCTTTATGACATCCTCCTTATTCCAGTCTTTCTCCAGCATCTTAATCTTTCCTTCAAGACTTTATTGTGGTATAATTGATGTGTCAAAAACTGCATATAATTAATGTATAAAATTTGGTGACTGTGAACCAATGTATACACTCATGTTACTATCACCATAATCTAGCACCTTACTTTTGCCATGAATATTAAAACTGTGCTTTGAAAAGACATCCCTAATTTGCCTTCTTTTAAGTATCAGCCTCATATCTTAGAGAGTAGTTTCAGAAAGATACTTAAAATGAGAATAGCTGGAAGATAAAGTCAATGCCAAGTGAAATGGATTTGCCCAAGATCATTAAGCTGAAATTTGAATTTAGGTTCCTCTGCTTCTGTTGCCTGTGCCCTTTCCACAATATCAGGCTGGGAAGATTCAAAATTTGCCCCTCCAAAGATCCAAGAAGAAAATCATTAGTGATTTAAAGCTAATGGAGATTATTTAAAAATCCAAAAAATATGTATATTTACATCCCCAAAGAATGAACAGTTCTAATGGCCAATAGGCCTTCCTGAACAAAATGACTCTGCTTGGACAGACTTCAGGTATCTCAAATTTAGTTTTTAACATTTCTTAAAACTATATTGATGATAGAGTTCTGTATTTCAACATCCTTCTCACTTCACAGTTACTGAGGTAATAAGCCTATTTGTCTCTTCATTTTCTTTAAGCACATTTACCTCCCACCCACCTCCACACCTCCACTCAATGATCAAAGTCTAGCCATTTTACTTTATTATTGTTTTCTACATTTGTTCACTTCTGTCTATCGCCATGTGGTTCTCAAGCTTAGCTACACATAAGAAATGGCTGAAGACCTCTACAAATTAGTAATGCAGGACTTCTGTTATTTACCAAGATAGACTATCAAGGACTGGATTTGCTAGCCTGCCTAAAAAATATAGTTCCAAGAAGCTGAATGAATCCCATGCACAAGAAACATGAACACCAAGAAATATCAAGGTACATTATAATTAAATCATTCAAAAGAATTTATTTTAAAATTCTTAGAAACAGCCCATGAGAAAAGAAACACATTATATAGAGAGTAACAGATAAGAGCTACAACACATTTCCACTGGAAATAATGCAAGACAGAAGATAGTGGAACAACACATCTCAAGTACCGAATGAAGAAAAAAAGAACCCTGTTAGCCTAGACTCTCATAAGCGCGAAAATATGTTTTAAAAGTGAAGGTGAAATAATTACCTTTATGAAGTACAAAACCTAAAATTATCCATCAACAGCAGAATTAGACTATGAGAGACGTTAAAGGAAGTATTTTAACAGAAGGAAAATTATATCAGATGGAAATATGTATCTAGACAAAGGGATGAAAAGCACTGGAAATAGTAATCATGTGGGAAACATAAAATACATTTCTCATTATTTACTCTCCTTGGAAGATAACTGATGATTTAAAGCAAAAATTTTAACAAAGCATGTTGGGGTTTAAACAGAAGAATAAAGAAGAAGGGGGCAATAATCAGTAAATTTGAAAACAGAATAATAGAAATTACCCAATCTGAATGACAAGGAGTATACAGGCTTAAAAAACGAGCAGATCCTCAGGGACTTGTAGCGCTATAACAAAAGAATCTAACATTTATGTTATTAGAGTCTTAGAAAGAGAGGAGAAAAGGGGTTATGTTAATAAGGTATTCAAAGACATAACGGCTGAAATTTTTTCAGACTTTTCAGACTTTTCAGACATTTTCCTTTTCAGAAGGAAAATGACCTATAGATTCAAGAAGCTGAGTGAAGCTCAAACAGAGAAATCTTAAAGAAATCCACACCAAGATACAACATAATCAAACAACTGAGAAGTAAAGACAAAGAAAAGTCCTGAAAATAGCCAGAGAAAAATGATGCATTTTCTATAGGGTCAAACAATTTCATCAACAGAAAAGCTTATCAGAAACTATGAAGGCCAAGAAAAAAGTGGCACAACATTTTCCATGTTCTGACAGATAAGAATTGTCAACAGCTGGGCATGGTGGCTCATGTCTGTAATCCCAGCACTCTGGGAGGCCAAGAGAGGCAGATCACGAGGTCCAGAGATCAAGATCATCCTTGCCAACATAGTGAAACCCTGTCTCTACTAAAAATACAAAAAAAAATTAACTGGGTATGGTGGCGTGCACATGCAATCCCAGCTACTCGGGAGACTGAGGCAGGAGAATGGCTTGAACCTGGGAGGTGGAGATTACGGTAAGCCAAGATTGTGCCTCTGCACTCCAGCCTGGTGACAGAATGAGACTCCGTCTCAAAAAAAACAAAAAAAGGATTGTCAACCTAGAGACCTGCATTCTGTGGAAAATATCCTCAGGAATAAGGCAAAAGTGAAGCCAAGATTAAGAAACTAAGAGAATTAGTCACTAGTATAACAACCCTAAAAGAATGCCTAAGTGTAATTCCCTAAAGAAAGAAGTCTCTGCAGTGAACCTCCAGAGCCTTGGCACAGCTCACTTCTAAGTTTGGAAATGACCCACTATATCTGAAGCCTGCAGATACAGAGGCCATATTTGATCAGACCCAACCTTTGGAAGACCCACCAGGGAATTTCCCATTTTGTGTCCTAAGACCAGGAACCCAGCAGAGAAGCTCTGTGGAGATAGGACAAGATGGCTGAGTAGATGCATCCAGGAAACACCTCTCCTACTGACAGAAACCAAAATATCAAGTAAACTATCACAGTTTTAACAGCTCTTTTGAGAGAAAACACTGAAAGTTGATAGAAAAGCACAGACCTTAGCTCAATATCCCTGGGCAGCATGCTCAAACTCTGGGAGTCCATGGCTTCATCCTCTGGCCCTTCAGGATTGAAGAAGAAGAAGGCTGGGAAGCCTGCATGGAAGTCATCAAGTACCAGGACTGACTGCTGGTCCTCAACCGTTCCTAAGGAAGGGGTGAGTGAAGAACTCCAGAGTACCACACTCTGCCATGAACCTCTGAGATTTTAGCTAGAAGAGATACCATATCATGATCCCCATAGACGTTTGAGTTGTCAAGGGGAACTACCTAGAAAATAGGCAGATGCAGAACTCAAACTGCATGGAACTCAGAAGGTTTTGTGCATGGGGAAGCTGCAGCAACACATGACCATAGGTGCTCAACACCAAGGTTCTCCATCTTGCTCTGAGTGTCTCTAGTCCCTGTTAACTGCTAGCAGAAAGAGAGCAGGGCTGCCTTTCCCATGGGACCAGGGCAAATCTAATCTGTGTGCCCCTTGTCTACTAACCCCTCCAAAGGCTCCTGCCTGGCCATTCCCAAAGAGGGTGCACACAACACAGCCTCTGCTGTCCCACCTACTGTTTTGTCAGTGGCCTGTGAATAGCTTAGCCCCGCTGCCCCTGATGCTCAATCCTGAAGGGTCAGAGGATGAAGCCATGGACCCAGTCTCAAGCCCCCAGGGTTTGAGCATACCGCCAAGGGATACTGAACTGAAGTCTGTGCCCTGAGCTTGAGCAAGTGAGGAGCCCCCAACCTAACGCTAAAAGACTGAGGCACAGGTTTGTGTGCTGGCATGGGGCTGGGCATCCCTCCTTCTACAAGGCTGGTCCAGGAAGGGTAAGCCTGTTGGTCAGCTGCAGCTTCTACCCAAGAGAGTGCCATGGCCTGGACAGCCCAGCAATTTGGGTGCATAGGGCTTGTGACAAAACTAGCTGACTGGGTCTGTTCCTTGACATATACCGGTGGGGGACCTGGTCAAGAGAGTGCGAGCTGGGAGGTCTCCCACAGTCATCTGCTGGGAAAAAACCTCAGGCCATGGGCACCATACCAGCAGTACACTCATGGCACAACTACCTCTGTGCAGGGATTCTAACCCTTGATGCACTGTATCATCAGACCACCTGCAGACATACCCCACAACCCGTTTTAACTCTTCCAAGCTCAGGGACCAGTAGGTACACAGGCAGTTGTGGGTCTTTGGTGACCTAACCTTTGACTTGGGCTTTCCCTAAGGGAAGAGGAAGCACAACCCACCAGGGCCACTCTTGGGGCTACCAAAATGCAGGCACAGCACCAGAGATTGGGGAGGGGGTCTCACTAAGGCCTAGGAATGGACTTGGTGAAAAGGGTTGTTTCTCACCCCCATCTACCCCTGTCCAGATCGCTGCTTAAAACACACTGAAATACAAAGAGGTGTGTGGCTGAGTAAGAGCCTATGTACCAGCTCTTACTGTTAAGTGTCATCTACTATATTGCAGCCTGAGTTACACCACCAAACAAAAATAGATGCCTTCAGCATACATAGCTTGTGAAAACTAATGCAGTAATTTAAGCCACAACTAAGGAGCTCACACAGGGCCTTTGTCCTCTGAAAACACCCAGAAATGAAGCCAGATGACACAACATCCACCACAGTTAAACCCTCAAGGGAAAAAAGAATTAAAAAAAAAAAACAAAAAATCCCATCTAGATGACAGCAATTTTAAAAGCTAAAGAAACATTGCCCTCAGATAAAGAAGGAGTCAGTGCAGTAACTCTGGCAACAGTCTAATGTTGCACCTAGAGGACCCAGAAAAACAAGAACAAACTAACCCCAAAACCAGTGGAAGAAAGAAATAATTAAAATCTGAACACAACAAAATGAGATAGAAATGCCCAAATCCATACAAAAGACAGACAAAGCCAAAAGCAGTTTCTTTGAAAGTATAAAAAATACTGATGTACTGCTAGCTAAATTAACAAAGAAAAAAGGAGAAATGCACAATCAGAAATGACAAAGGTGACATTACAACCAATCCCATAGAATTAGGAAGGATCCTCACAGACTATTATGAAGACCCCTGATGCACACAAATTAGAAAATCTAGAGGAAATGGATAAATTCCAGGAAAGACACAACTTCCCAAGAATGAATCAGGAAGAACTTTAAGACCTGAACAGACCAATCAGACCAATAATGAGTTCTAAAATTGAATCAGTATTAAAATGTAATAAACAAACAAACAAACATATCAGCCAAAAAAGTCCTGGATCAGATGGATTCACAGGTGAACTCTACCAGATGTAGAAAGAAACAGCTGGTACCAACCCTACTGAAACTATTCCAAGAAATCAAAGAGAAAAGATTCCTTCCTAACTCATTCTACAAACCCAATGATGCTAACATCTGGCAAAGACACAATAAAAATGGTAACTACGGGCCAATATTCCTGGTGAACATAGATGCAAAAAAACTCAACAAAATATTAGCAAAGTGAATACAACAGCATATCAAAAAACTAACTTACTACAATTACAATTAATAGGCTTAATTCCTGGGATAAAAGGTTGCTTCCCCACACACAAATTCATAATTGTTATTCACTACATGAACAGAATTAAAAAAAGAAACCATATGATCATCTCAATAAATGCACAAAAAACTTTCAATAAAATTCAACATTCTTTTATGATAGAAACCCTCAAGAAACTAGGCATTGAAAGAACATATCTCAAAATATGACAAATCCAAAACCAGCATCATATTGAATGGGCATGCTGTAACCATTCCCCTTGGAGAACTGGAACAAGACAAGAATGCTTACTCTCACCATTCCTATTCAACATAGGACTGGAAGTCCTAGCCAGAGCAATCGGGCAAGAGAAAGAAATAAAAAGGCATTCAAATCAGAAAAGAAGTCAAACTATCTCTTCTCTGACAATATAATTATATCCTTAGAAAACTCTAAGACCCTGCCAAAATGTTCCTAGAACTGATAAACGACTTCATTGAAGTTTCAGAATAAAAAATTAGTGTATAGAAATCAGTTGTATATCTTTACATCAATAATATTCAAGCTGATAATCAAGAATGCAATCCCATTTTTAATAGCCACAAAAAAACATAAAATATCTAAGAATACAGCTAAACAGAGAGGTGAAGTATCTCTACAACAAGAATTACAAACTACTTCTCAAAGGAATCAGAGATGACACAAACAAATGGGACAACATTCCATGCTCACTGATAGGAAGAATCGTGTTAAAATGGCCATATTGCCCAAAGTAATCCACAGATTAAATGCTATTCCTATCAATTAAACTATCAATGTTATTTTTCACAGACTTTAGAAAAATTTTCTAAAATTAATTTGGAATCAAAAAGAGCTCAAATACCCATAGCAATCCTAAGCACAAAGAACAAAGCTGAAGGCATCACATTACCCAACTTCAAACTATGCTATAAGGTTACAGTAAGCAAAACAACATGGTGCTTGTGCAAAAACAGACATATAGATCAATGGAACAGAATAGAGAATGCAGAAATAAAGCTATAC
Organism: Ateles fusciceps; assembly: GCA_036589455.1. Lineage (NCBI taxonomy): Eukaryota > Metazoa > Chordata > Mammalia > Primates > Atelidae > Ateles > Ateles fusciceps. The sequence continues at coordinate 40,150 of JAZHEH010002476.1, read as the reverse complement.
AACTACAACCATCTGATAATCAACAAAGTCAACAAAAATAAACAATGAAGAAAGGACTCCCTACTCAAGAAATGGTGCTGGGATAACTGGCTAGCCATATGCGAAGAATGAAACTAGACTCCTACTTTCACAATATATAAATTAACTCAAAATAGATTAAATACTTAAAGGTAAGATCTAGAACTATAAAAACCCAGAAGAAAACTGAGGAAGTACCCTTCTGGATATTAGCCTTGGGAAATAATTTATGGCTAAGTCCTCAAAAGCAATGGCAACAAACACAAAATTGGCAAGTGGGACCAAATTAGACAAAAGAACTCTGTACAGCAAAAGAAATTATCAACAGAATAAACAGCCAACATACAGAATGGGGGAAAGTGTTTTCTATGCATCTAACAAAGGCCAAATATCCAAAATATATAAGGAACTTAAGCAAATAAACAAGAAAAAATAACTGCATTAAAAAGTGGGCAACTACGTGAACAGACGCTTCTCAAAAGAAGACATACAAGTAGCCAACGGACATATGAAAATGCTCGGCATCACTAATTATCAGAGGAATGCAAATCAAAATCACAATGAGACACCATCTAAACTAGTTATTAATAGAATGACTATCATTAAAAAGTCAAAAGAAACAGATGCTGGTGAGACTGTAGAGGAAAGGGAACGTTTATACTCTGTTCATGGGAATTTAAATTAGTTCAGCTGTTGTGGAAAGCAATTTGGAGATTTCTCAAAGAACTTAAAATAGAACTACCATTTGATCCAGCAATCCCATTACTGGGTATATATCCAGAGGAAAATAAATCAATCTAACAAGAAGACACATGCACTTGTATGTTCATGACAAAATAAAGTTTATTCCAGGGAAGTAAGACTGATTCAGTAGTCAACACTCAGTTAAAATTCATCATACCAACAGGCTAAAGAAGAAAAAATATCACATGATTATATCAAATGATGCAGAAAGATCACATTGGCACAGTTCAACACCCATGCAGTATTAAAATTCTCAGTAAACTAGTAATAGAAGAAAACTTTCTTAACTTGACAAAGAACATCTATAAAAAATGACCAAATAAACCTACTGCTAACAACATAATTTTGAAAGATGAAATGATTTCACTCTAGGATGAGAAAGGCAAATATGTCTGTTCTCATCACTCTTCTTCATTTGGTACTGGAAATTCTAGCCAGCACAATAAGGCAAGAAAAGGAAAAAAGCACACATATATGAAAGGAATAAATACAACTGTCCCTATTTGAAGATGACATGATAGTCTGCATAGAAAATCCCAAGGAATCTACAACAAAATTTCTAGCCATAGGATATAAGTTTGGCATACGAAATTAATTGTATTTCTCTATATTAACAACAAACTGTGAAAACCAAAATAATAAATATAATACTATTTACAACTGTCTAAGAAAATGAAATACTTAGGTGTAAATCTAGCAACTCTAGAAGTTGTATGCTGCAAATTATACAATGCTGATGAAAGAAATAAAAGCTCTTCACAGAACTGGAAAAAACCACCTTAAACTTCATATGGAACCAAAAACAGAGCCTGCAGAGCCAAGACAATTCTAAGCAAAAAAACAAAGCTGGAAGCATCATACTACCTGACTTCAAATTATACAAGGCTACAGTAATCAAAACAGCATGGTACTGGTACCAAAACAGAGATATAGACCAATGGACTGGAACAGAGTCCTTGGAGGCAATGCGACACATCTACAACCATCTGATCTTTGACAAACCTGACAAAAACAAGCAATGGGGAAAGGAGTCCCTGTTTAATAAATGGTGTTGGGAAAACTGGGTAGCCATGTGCAGAAAGCAGAAACTGGACCCCTCCTGACACCTTACACTAAAATTAACTCCAGATGGATTAAAGACTTAAACATAAGACCTAACACCATAAAAACACTAGAAGAAAACCTAGGCAAACCATGCAGTACATAGGCATAGACAAGAACTTCATGACTAAAAACACCAAAAGCATTGGCAACAAAAGCCAAAATAGACAAAGGGGGATCTAATTAAACTCCAGAGCTTTTGTACAGCAAAAAGAAACCATCATTAGAGTGAATCGGCAACCAACAGAATGGGAAAAAAATTTTTGCAATCTACCCATCTGACAAAGGGCTAATATCCAGAATCTACAAAGAACTAAAAACAGATTTACAAGGAAAACAAACAAACAAACTCATTTGAAAGTGGGCAAAGGATATGAACAGACACTTTTCAAAAGAAGACATATATGAGGCCAACAAACATATGAAAAAATGCTCATCATCAGTGGTCATTAGAAAAATGCAAATCAAAACCGCATTGAAATACCATCTCACGCCAGTTAGAATGGCTATCATTAAAAAATCTGGAGATAACAGATGCTGGAGAGGATGTGGAGAAATAGGAATACTTTTACACTGTTGGTGGGAGTGTAAATTAATTCAACCATTATGGAAGACGGTGTGCCGATCCATCAAGGATCTGGAAATACAAATTCCATTTTCACCCAGAAATCCCATTACTGGGTATATACCCAAAGGATTATAAATCATTCTATTATAAAGACACATGCACACTTATGTTGATTGCAGCACTGTTTACAATAGCAAAGACCTGGAACCAACCCAAATGCCCATTGATGGATAGACTGGACAAGGAAAATGTGGCACATATACACCATGGAATACTATGCAGCCATAAAAAATGATGAGTTCATGTCCTTTGTAGGGACATGGATGAATCTGGAAACCATCATTCTCAGCAAACTGACACAAGAACAGAAAATCAAACACCGCATGTTCTCACTCATAGACAAGTGTTGAACAATAAGAACACGTGGACACAGGGAGGGGAGCATCACACCCTGGGGTCTGTTGGGGGGGAATAGGGAGGGGCAGCATTGGGTAGGAAGGTTGGGGGAGGGATAACATGGGGAGAAATGCCAATATAGGTGACGGCAGGATGGAGGCAGCAAACGACATTGCCATGTATTACCTATGCAACAATCCTGCAGTGATCTGCACATGTACCCCAGAACCTAAAGTACAATAAAAATATATATATTGGAAAAAAAAGAAATTAAAGTTCTAAATAAATGGAGAGATGTACCATGTTCATGACTGGGCAAACTCAAAATAGAAAAACAAAATAAATTCTTCATATTTTGATATACAGGTTTAACACAATAAATATCAAAATCTCAGCATGATTTGTTTGTAGCTATAGACAAGACTATTCTAAAATTCATATGAAAAGACAAAGAAGCTAGAATAGTGAAAAACATTCCTTTTAAGAAGAGTAAAGTAGAAGGAATCAATCTACCCTATTTCAAGAATTGTTATATCACTACAGATATCAAAACTGTGTTGGTATTGATGAAGAGGTAGACACAGAGGTCATTGGAACAGAATGGGAAACCCAGAAATAATCCCACACAGCCCTGTATAGCCAACTGATTTTTGGCAAAGGTGTAAAACAATTTAATGGAGGAAGGATATTCTTGGTGAATTGAATATCCATAGGCAAAAAAAGTGAACTTCAACCTAAACATCATACTTCACATAAAAAATAATTCCAAATGAATCACAAATGTAAATATAAAGCCTAAAACTATAAAACTTTCAGAATGTAATATGGAAGAAAATGTTTGAGATTAACACCGAAAGCATAATTGATAAAAGAAAAATATTAAAATGGGACTTCATCAAAATTTAAAACTCTTTTTTTGTGAACTACCTTGCTAAGAGGTTGACAAGATGAGCTACAGACTGGAAGAAAACATTTGCAAACTTACATACCTGACACAGGACTCATATGTATGATATAAAAAGAACTCTCAAAACTGAACAGTGGAAAAAAAGCAATGGTAATTTGAAAATGGGCAAAAGACATGAAGAGACATTTCCCCAAAAAGGATGAAAGGATGCCAAATAATTGTATGAAAAATGTTCAACATCAGTAGCTATTAAGGAAATGCAAATTAATATCATGATGAGATATCACTATATGGCTAAAATATTAATAGAAGGTAGTGACAACACCAACTGTTTGCAAGGTATGCAGAGAAACAAACACCTACCATATGATCCAGCAGTTGAACTCTTAGGCACTTATTCCAGAGAAATGAAGCTTATGTCCACACAAAACTTGTGCACAATTGTTCGTAGCAGTTTATTTTTAATGGTCGAAAAACTGGAAACAACTAAAATGTCTCCTCAGTAGGTGAATGGTTAAACAAGCTGTGACGTGTGTGTGTGTGTGTGTGTGTGTGTGTTGAATTAATATATAATATATATGTTATATATTGATGGAATATTATTCAGCAATATAATGAAAACAAACTATTGATACAAACAAGAGCTTGACTAGAGTTCAAGAACATTGTGGTGAATGAAAAAAGCCAATATCAAAAGATAATATATTGTATTATTCCATTCATATAACATTCTTGAAATATCAAAATTATAGAGACAGAGAAAACCGATTAGTAGTCACCAGGAGTTAGGAATGATGGGGGGTTGTAAAAGGTGTGTATGACTATAAAGAGGTACCACAAAGAATATCTTTGTGGTGATGGAATAGTTCTGTATCGTGTTTTAGGTGGTGTACATTAACATACATATACAGTTACCATTTTTAAAAAAACATAGTTATATTACCTGACTGAAGACTTATTATACAACTATAATCAAAGCCTCACACAAGAATGACCACTTATGTAGTTTGAGTTTAAATATTGAGAAAACTTTTCCTAATAAAAGTTTGAAATACTTGCCCTCCCATATGTTACTTGGTACTAAAATATCTTTTAAATGAAAAAAATATCTTTCCTTCCACGCTAGAAATTAGGCTTCAAGCATAATATTGTGCTGCCATAATTATAGGTGAATGAGGAATAAATAAGAAATCTGTTGAACCAGGTGGTTCTCTTTAGGGTTTCCATCTGCCATATAATGGGTTAGAAACAAACTTCACAAGCCACACAGTATCGGTTTAAGGAATAAGTATAAATGAGAAAGAGAAAACTCACAAGGCCAGGATCAGCCCCCACCAGAGGTGGTTGTGGTCCCCAAATTGACCATCTTCTTGTTGGGGGACGTTTTTGGACTTGGCTTGGGTTTGTCTCCAGTGAAAATAACCTTTACTCTTGGATTTCTCTTCTTATGACACAAGTGTGAAATTGAGGGGTTTGTTACTGAATGAAATAAAGAGGCTATTTGGAAATAGGAATCTGAATTTAGTATGCTAGCTACTCCAGTACCTGGGAACTGTGGAGCCCTTGAGAAGTTACTGTTCTCTATGTGTATGAAGGTGGGAGGAGGAAGAGGTTGGACAGGAAGCCACCAGTGCCATCGCTAGCTTAGCCTGGGCACTGTCCCTCCTGCTGGGAAAAGATTGTCCCAGATTGCAACGAGTCTATTGTCCAGGCAACCTAGTGGGGACACCTGAGTACTGTTCACATGAGCCTGCTTTTTGAATTACAAATACTTTTCTTTCAGGTCTTTTTTTTTTTTTTTTTTTTAATGGAAGAGGGAGTGGAGGGCTGGAGTAAGAAGGGACAAATTAGGTACGAAGACGAACAGCATACATCTGTACGTTGAAGAAAAACTCATGAAAAAGAAAATGAGGGTCTGGAAAGAGTGTACTACCAGACTTCATCATTTTTCACTTTTTTTAGGAAATTTCTTCCAAATACTAATGTTGGTGGGGTGGAAATCCACAAAGAGAGAATGTATGTCAATATTATCTTCTAATCTTAAAACCTGGAGACCCAATGTCACACTACATGCACTCCACAAATCCCCACTTCTCATAATAATCCCAAAGCACTTGGTCAATGTGTTTAACTTCTTGAACCATATTCTTTCCATTGCTTTAATCTATACAGACACGTTGTTTAAATCCAACACATCTCATAATCTCCACTAACATGCATTTGAGAATCTTGGTGCATTGGAAACCACTGCTTTGGAAATTTATCTTAAAGCATTTCTGTTTTACAGTCATATAGACTAACTCTCAAATCCCTTACTGAAAGTGAAATCAATATAGATAGTATGCATTTATTAGTTACTAAAAAAGCCAAAGTTTCTTAATTAAAACTATCAAATAAGAAGACAAACACCAATTAATTATAAAATACTATAACAAATAAATTAGAGTCCAGAAATGCCAAAAGTTAACTACACATAAAATATATTTTAATTTCAGTGAAAGAAAAAATTATTCTGAAGCAATCACACACAACTTTTTATTTCATGTGTTCAGAGTTCTACATTTTATGTTTTTTAATTTTCTCATTTTACAGATAAGAAAATTTCACATGACTATGATATTATGAGTTTCAGCTTTTGATTATCCTATAGATCAATTTTTGGCATTTGCACTTGAGTAAATTTTTCTTGGCTTAACCAATATTGGCTTTATTTTCAAGAGCTGGCTCCTTAGGTTGCTTGAGGAGATCAGCATATGGTGCTTCTTGCAAGAATTTTAAACATTGATTTAGGGTGATTGAAAAAGGTGTCTTAATAAACAACTCCTTTTTTAACATTTATTTTCTTTTTAGAGACAGGATCTCACTCTGTCACCCAGACTGAAGTGCAGTGGCACGATTATGGTTCACTGCAGCCTTGACCTTATGGGCTCAGGTGATCCTCCCACCTCAGTCTTTCAAGTAGCTGGGACTACAGGTGTGTGCCACCATGCCCAGCTAATTTTTTGTATTTTTTTGTATAGATGCCCAGGCTGGTCTTCAATTCCTGGGCTCAGGTGATACACCTGCCTCAGCTTCCCAAAGTGCTGGGAGCATAGATATAAGCTACTGCACCTGGCCAAACAACTACTTTTAATATGAATATATGTCTGTGAACATCTCCTTACCAGAAAGGGTGGTCATTCTTTATCTGGTGGATGCTTTGGTTCATATTTACTGTTTATAGCTGTATCCGTTCAAGGAAGGACTACTGGAAATAAGATTTGGTCTCTTTACTATAATAGTCATTTTAAGAGAGAAGTAAAATTCATTTTCTTGACCCTAAAGGCTTCCACTTGTCTGTGCAAGAAGAAGTGAACACTATCTTAATTAGCTTCACGTAATTTATTCTTGGTGGTGTTAAGGGACAACACTAATTTATTTAGGGACAAAAAGCTCATAGCTCTTCTTAATGAACATTGCTCCAATGTTGAAATACTGATTTCTAAAAAGTAGCTTCATTTAGGTTAAAAATAACACTTGATAACCAATATCGAATGAGGCAACTGAGACCCAGATGCAGTCCAAACTGAAAGCATACACATATTAGTCCCTCTGAGAAGATAGACTATAGATCTGCCTTTTGTGAATACAATCTAATGCTCCTCATTTTCCTTCAAAGAAATGTAGTCAAAATGTCTTTTTTTCTTTCCAGGCTCTGTGCCAGGCATATACTGTGCAGGCACTGTCAAAACTGGGTGTCACTGCAGCTAAACTCATTTCCTGCGTAAGTTAGTCCTAATCCCCATCCCTTTTCACTTGATGTTTACCCTTCCTGGGATTGTCTTGAAATAACCTCCACTCATCTTTCAGAGAAAATAAAATAATCCCATTTATCAATTATTAAATAGTAACCAATACTGCTGGCCATTGTTTGCCTTCCTGTAACAAGCCATTCACCATGCTAGTGACATGGTGATGCCTCATTTGCCTTCAGAAGGTGATTAATCATTTTGAGGCCACAGACCACACACAGCAGTCTGAAGTGACAACAGAAGCATTCAAGATGTAGTACAATTTTATAAGGCTAATCCCACATAACTGAATTGATAATTGCATTATCCCTCTTCCCCCCTTGTCTGTAAATTTTCTCATATTTTAAAGATAATATATATCAAAGCTCTAAGTAAGGGTTACTGCTGATAGCCTAAAACTTTGAAAAAAAAATGCTGATAAGAACCCTTTGATTTAAATAAATAAACTATTAGAATGTGTCGAAACACACAAATAGTTATAGTGAATATCTTTAACTGCTGATATAACAAGGACTCGTTAATATCCTTGGGGAAAATACCTTGAATTTCTGTAGGTAAGCAATTTGTGATTTTTATATGTAGTCAGTTGGCAAGGCTTTACTGAGTGTCTATGTGTCCAGTATGTCCAAAGCTTCAAGGAGAGGAAAACAAAGTGAACAACTTCAGTATATAAAACAACAGGTCAACAAGCTACCTGGAAACCCAACCTACTTTTGAAGGAGGTTTCAGATAAGAGTTTTAAATCAAAAAATATTTTTTCTCAAACTATAGTTTATACAGGTAATTGTAATAATAATTAACACTATTGACAAAATTAAGGCACATGGAAGTTTAATAAGTTGCCCAAGATCACAAAGTGAGAATAACAAAGAATATACAAACAGTGTATAGGTTTTAAAGGCCTAGAACATACACATTATTAGGAATCTGGATTAAAACTTCCCAGAAAATTGTGTTTGTTGCCTCAATTTCTTCATATATGAAAATATAGAAACTAAATGATATATTGTATAAATACTTACACTTAAATACATAAATAATATACAGAAAATCTGTGTAAGTAGGAGGCCTTTGCTGCAGATGAACTGTTTACTCTACGCATAGCATAGCTCCTGTAGTCTAGTAATGCAAAATGATCACATAATGCAGGTTAAATTGAACAAGTCAAAGCTTTCACCTTTAAAAATACAAAAAATGAGCTGACAAATCAATTTTGACCGCTCCCCTTCAAAACATTTGAATACATTTTGATTGCTCAATATTTGAGGGAAATGCTACTGTCATCCAGTAGGTCGAGGTCAGGAATGCTGTTAAAGACTGTACAACTTCACAGGACAGTCCCCTAAAACAAAGCATTATCTGTCCAAAATGTAAACCCTTCTGTAATGTAGTTGGCGGAAATCAGAATGCCAATTTAGCTCATGTTATAATAGAACTATTGAGGGTGTCAGATGTAGAGGGGGGTTGGGGTCAGAGCAGTGGCTCACTCCTGTAATCCAAGCACTTTGGTAGGCTGAGGTGGGAAGATCTCTTGAGCCCAAGTGTTTGAGACAAGCCTAGACAACAAAGTGAGACCCTGTCTCTAAAAACAAATAGCCAAGTGTAGTGGTGCATGCCTGTAATCTCATGTACTTGGGAGGCTGAGGTGGAGGATCACTTGAGCCCAGGAAGTCAGAGGATGCAGTGAGCCATGAGCTCAAGGTTGCACTGAGCCATGATCATGCCACTGCACTCCAGCCTGGGTGACTGAGCAAGATCCTGTCTCAAAAAAAAAAAAAAAAAACAGTGACTTTTTCTTAACAGACATTTGCTTGATAGAAAAAATAAAAATGGCTAGGTAACCATATACCCATAGCATATTTCTCTGATACAATGTCTCCTTAAAAGTAAAAAGCCAGAGTTTACCCAAGATGGCTGAATAGGAATAGTTCTGAGAGTGCAGTTCCCAGCAAGAGCAATGCAGAAGGTGAGTGGTCACCGCATTTCCAAATGAGGTACCAGGTGCATCTCAATGGGAGTGTTTGCACAGTGGGTGTAGCCCAAGAAGGGCAAGCTGAGGCAAGGTAGGGTGTCTGCTTCACCCAGGAAGTGCAATCCCTGGAGGACTTCCCCTCCCTACCCAACGTAGGCCATCGGGGTCTTCCATCCACTCCAGCACTCCAGTTCAGATACTGCACTTCTGCAGTTTTTACCACCAACAGCCCAGGACATTCCTGGCCGAAAAGTGCCAGCTGTTTCAGCTGGCGTTTCACACAAAAACTAACACAAATCTCGGTGACCGTTTCAACAGGCACCTGGGAGATAGAGCTGCCCATTCAACTGAAAAAGAGGGGGCTGAGAGCAGGGAGCCAGGTGATCTGGCTCAATCGGTTCCACCCCCCACAAAGACCAGCAATCTGAAATGCTCTGGATTGAGAGTTTTGCAGCAGGCACAGCTGGACCTGTGACAGTCCAGCTCTGGCAGGGGGAAGGGCGTTCGCCACTACCGAGGCAGTCTCACCACTACTGAGGAAGACTGCCATTACCGAGGCAGTCTGCCATTACCGAAGCATCTTGTCATTACCGATGAAGTCCGCCATTACCAAGGCAATCTGCCATTACCGAGGCAGTCTGCCACTACCGAGGCGGTCCGCCATTACTGAGGCAGACCGCCATTACCAAGGCAGTTCTAACTGTACCTCTGTAAACAAAACTGCAAGGAAGTTTACACAGCAGCTGAGCAGAGCCTGTGGCAGCTAGCAACATCTCTGCTGGCAGACTGTGACTAGACTACCTCCTTGCCGGGCAGGGTATCTCTAAAAAAGGCAGCAGCATGTCAGGAACTTATAAATAAAGCCCCACCTTCCCAGGACAGAGTACCTGGGAAAGAGGCAGTTATGAACCCTCTGTAGCAGACTTAACGTACGTGCCCAACAGCTCTGAAGATAACAATGGAGCTCCCCAGCACAGCACTTGAGCTCTGATAAGGGAAGAGTATCTCCTCAAGTGGCTTCCCTGACCCCGGTATATCCAAAAGAGGCACCTCATAAAGGAGGCTCTGGCTGACATCTGGAAGGTACCATTCTGGGATGAAGATAAAAGAAGAAGAAACTGGCAGCAACCCTTACTGTTCTACAGCCCCTGCAGGTGATTCCCAGGCAAGCAGGGTCTGGAGTGGACCTCCAGCAGTCCTGCAGCAGAGGGGCCTACTGTTAGAAGGAAAACTATAAAAACAGAAAGAAATAGCTTCAACATCAACAAAAGGACATACACTAGAGAACCATCCAAATGTCACCAACTACAAAGACCACAAGTAGATAAATCCATGGAGATGGGAAGAAACCAGCGCAAAAAGGATGAAAACACCAAAAACCAGGACGCCTCTCCCCTCTTCTAAGGGATCACAACTCCTCACCCCCAAGGGAACAAAGCTGGTTGGAGAATGAGTCTAATGAATTGACAGAAGCAGGCTTCAGAAGATGGGTAATAACAAACTTCTCTGAGCTAAAAGCACATGTTCTAACCCAATGCAAAGAAACTAAGAACCTTGAAAAAGGTTGGATGAAATGCTAGCTAGAATAACCAGCTTAGAGAAGAACATAAACAACTTGATGGAGCTGAAAAACACAGCACGAGAACTTCGTGAAGCATACACAAGTTTTAGTAGCCGAATTGACCAAGCAGAAGAAAGGATATCGGAGATTGAAGATCAACTCAATGAAATAAAATAAGAAGGCAAGATTAGAGAAAAAAGAGTGAAAGGAAATGAACAAAGCCTCCAAGAAATATGGGATTATGTGAAAGACCTAATCTACGTTTCATATGTGTACCTGAATGAAAGAATGAATCCAAGCTGGAAAACACTGTTCAAGATATTATCCAGGAGAACTTCCCCAACCTAGCAAGCCAGGCCAACATTCAAGCCCAGGAAATACAGAGAACACCACAAAGATATTCCTCAAGAATAGCAACCCCCAAGGCACATAATCATCAGATTCAGCAGGGTTGAAATGAAGGAAAAATGCTAAGGGCAGCCAGAGAGAAAGGTCGGGTTACCCACAAAGGAAGCCCATCAGACTCACAGCGGATCTCTCGGCAGAAACCCTACAAGCCAGAAGAGAGTGGGGCCAATATTCAACATCCTTAAAGAAAACAACTTTCAACCTAGAATTTCATATCCAGCCAAACAAAGCTTCATAAGTGAAGGAGAAATAAAATCCTTTATGGACAAGCAATTGCTGAGAGATTTCGTCATCACCAGGCCTGCCCTACAAGAGCTCTAAATATAGAAGCCCTAAACATAGAAAGAAACAACCAGTACCAGCCACTCCAAAAACGTACCAAATGGTAAAGAGCATCGACACAAGGAAGAAACTGCATCAACTAGCATCAAACTAGCATCAACTAGCATCAACTGGGCAAAACAACCAGTTAGCATGAAAATGGCAGGATCAAATTCACACATAACAATATTAAGCTTAAGTGTAAATGGGCTAAATGCCCCAATCAATGGACAAAGACTGGCAAATTGGATAAAAATCAAGACCCAGGAGTGTGCTGTATTTAGGAAACCCATCTCACATGCAAGGACACACATAGGCTCAAAATAAAGGGATGAAGGAAGATTTACCAAGCAAATGAAGAGCCAAAAAAAGCAGGAGTTGCAATCCTAGTCTCTAAAAAATAGACTGTAAATCAGCAAACATCAAAAAAGACAAAGAAGGGCATTACATAATGGTAAAAGGATCAATGCATCAAGAAGAGCTAACGATCCTAAATATACTATGCACCCAATACAGGAGCACCCAGGTACATAAAGCAAGTTCTTAATGAACTACAACGAGACTTAGATAATAATAGTGGGAGACTTTAACACAATAATAGTGGGAGACTTTAACACTCCAATGTCAATATTAGACAGATCAATGAGACAGAAAATTAACAAGGATATCCAGGACTCGAACTCAGATCTGGACCAAGCAGACCTAATAGACATCTACAGAAATCTTCATCCCAAATTCACAGAATATACGTTCCTGTCAGTAAACACATCACACCTACTCTAGAATTGACCACATAATTGGAAGTAAATCACTCCTCAGCAAATGCAAAAGAATGGAAATGATAATAGACAGTCTCTCAGACCACAGTACAAATCAAATTAGAACTCAGGATTAGGAAACTAACTCGGAACCACACAACTTCATGGAAACTTAACAACTTGCTCCTGAATGTTGACTGGATAAACAATGAAATGAAGGCAGCAATAAAGATGTTCTTTGAAACCAACGAGAATGAAAACACAATGTACCAGAATCTCTGGACACATTTAAAGTAGTGTCTAGAGGGAAATTTATAGCAATAAATGCCCATATGAGAAGCAAAGAAAGATCTAAAATTGATGCCCTATCATCAAAATTGAAAGAGCTAGAGGAACAAGATCAAAAAAACTCAAAAGCTAGCAGAAGATAAGAAATAACTAAGATCAGAGCAGAACTCAAGGAGATAGAGACACAAAAAAACGCTTCAAAAAATCAGTAAATCCAGGAGCTGGTTTTTTGAAAAGATAAACAAAATAGACCACTAGCAAGATTAATAAAAAAGAAGAGAGAAGACTCAAATAGATGTAATAAAAAAGCGATAAAGGGGATCTCACCTCTGATTCCACAGAAATACAAACTACCATCGGAGATTACTACAAACAACTCTATGCATATAAACCAGTAAACCTGGAAGAAATGGATAAATTCCTGGACACTTGCACCCTCCCAAGCCTAAATCAGGAAGAAGTTGAAACCCTGAATAGACCAATAACAAGGGCTGAAATTGAGACAGCAATTAATAGCCTACCAACCAAAAAAAAGTCCAGGTCCAGACAAAATTCAACAGCCCTTTATGCTAAAAACTCTCAACCAGGTATCAATGGAACCTATCTCAAAATAATAAAAGCTATTTATGACAAACTCACAGACAATATCATACCGAATGGGGGCAAGAAACTGGAGCATTCCCTTTGAAATCTGGCACTAGACGAGGATGCCCTCTCTCACCACTCCTATTCAACATAGTATTGGAAGTTTAGCCATAGCAATCAGGCAAGAAAAAGAAATAAAGAGTATTCAATTAGGGAAAGAAGGAAGTCAAATTGTCTCTATTTGCAAACAACATTGTATATTTAGAAGACCCCATCATCTCAGCCCAAAATCTCCTTAAACTGATAAGCAACTTCAGCAAAGTCTCAGGATACAAAATCAATGTGCAGAAATCACAAGCATTCCTATACACCAATAACAGACTAACAGAGAGCCAAATCAAGAGTGAACTCCCATTCACAATTGCCGCAAAGAGAATAAAACACCTAGGAATACAACTAACAAAGGATGTAAAGGACCTCTTCAAGGAGAGCTACAAACCACTACTCAAGGAAATAAGAGAGAGGACACAAACAGATGGAGAAACATTCCATGCTTATGGTTAGGAAAAATCAATATCATGAAAATGGGCACACTGTCCAAAGTCATTTATAGATTCAATGCTATCCCCCATCAAGCTACCAAAGACCTTCTTCACAGAACTGGGAAAAAACACCTTAAACTTCATAAGGAACTGAAAGAGAGCCCACATAGCCAAGACGATCCTAGAGCAAAAAGAACAAAGCTGGAGGCATCATGCTACCTGATTTCAAACTATACTACAAGGCCATAGTAATCAAAACAGCATGGTACTGGTACCAAACAGAGATATAGAACAAATAGAGGCTCTTTGCGGCAACGCCACACATCTACAATCATCTGATCTTTAAAAAAACCTGACAAATACAAGCATGGGGAAACGATTCCCTGTCTTCCCAACACCGTCTGTTGTTGTTGGCAACAAATGGTGTTGGGAAAACTGGCTAGCCACGTGCAGAAAGCAGAAACTAGACCCCTTCCTGACACCTTACACTAAAATTAACTCCAGATGGATTAAAGACTTAAACATAAGACCTAACACCATAAAAACTCTAGAAGTAAACCTAGGCAAAACCATTCAGGACATAGGCATAGGCAAAGACTTCATGACTAAAACACCAAAAGCAATGGCAACAAAAGCCAAAATAGACAAAGGGGATCTAATTAAACTCCAGAGCTTCTGTACAGCAAAAGAAATAATCATTAGAGTGAACCAGCAACCAACAGAATGGGAAAAAAATTTTGCAGCTACCCATCTGACAAAGGGCTAATATCCAGCATCTACAAAAACTAAAACAGATTTACAAGAAAAAACAAACAAACCCATTCAAAAGTGGGCAAATGATATAAACATACACTTTTCAAAATAAGACATATATGAGGCCAACAACATATGAAAAAATACTCATCATAACTGGTCATTAGAGAAATGCAAATCAAAACCACATTGAGATACCATCTCATGCCAGTTATAATGGCGATCATTAAAAAATCTGGAGACAACAGATGCTGGAGAGGATGTGGAGAAATAGGAACACTCTTACATAGTTGGTGGGAGTGTAAAATAATTCAACCATTGTGGAAGACAATGTGGTAATTTCTCAAGGATCCTAGAAATAGAAATTCCATTTGACCCAGCAATCCCATTACTGGGTATATAACCAAAGGATTATAAATCATTCTATTATAAAGACACATGCACACTTATGTTGATTGCAGCACTGTTTACAATAGCAAAGACCTGGAACCAACCCAAATGCCCATTGATGATAGACTGGACAAGGAAAATGTGGCACATATACACCATGGAATACTATGCAGCCACAAGTTCGTGTCCTTTGTAGGGACATGGATGAATCTGGAAACCATCATTCTCAGCAAACTGACACAAGAACAGAAAATCAAACACCGCATATTCTCACTCATAGATGATTGTTGAACAATAAGAACACATGGACACAGGGAGGGGAGCATCACGCACTAGAGTCTCTTGCAGGGAGTAGGGGGAGGGACAGCAGGGGGTAGGGAGGTTGGGGAGGAATAACATGGGGAGAAATGCCAGATATAGGTGACAGGAGGATGGAGGCAGCAAACTACATTGCCGTGTATGTACCTATGCAACAATCTTGCATGATCTGCACATGTACCCCAGAACCTAAAGTACAATTAAAAAAAATTAAAATTAAAAAAAAAGCCAAAAGTAATTTTAAAGCAGAACCTTAGAGAAATAAAAACAGAAGGGTTTTAACAAATAGAAAAATTTGTTCTAAGAAAGAACAAATCATTAAAATTTTTCTAGCCCTGAATGTAAGACTATGGGGGTCATATCAGTATCAACACTTAGAACTAAATTCAAAGAACATTCCACAGATGTATCTCTTGGTCATTTAAAATTCAAGAGATAACAAAAATGGACTTAATGGATTTGAATAGAGTCAGATTTTAATTAAAAGGCAAAAAGAAATGGCTTCAATCAGGGAATGGTGACAATTTTGCATTGTGAGGCTTTCATTTATTTAGAGGGACACAAACATACAAAAAGACTAAATAGGAAGGAAAAGAGTGTTGTAACCCAAAGAGCAAATATCACAACTACAGTGTTTTAATTAAAGATGGCACTTAGGGACATCAGATTGATAGTGAAAACTGAAGTAGTAAGTATTTATTCCTGGACTGATAAATATTTTGTTACCTTTATCATTCTGAACAACAGAAAATGAAAAATGAAAAAATTATGCATTAAAAAAAATCACAAATTAGCTCTGAGATTTTCATTTATTTACAGAATAACATAGTTCAAATTTAGTTTTTTCATAATGACTGCTCTTTCCCAGGTGTCCACATGCTAGGCTTTTGGTAATGGAGCTCCATTGAATGATTGAGTGAATGTATGGATTCCAAGAGCTCAAATGGCAGTAATTATAATCTAAAAACTTCTAACTCACTAATGGTAGTAAGAAGTAGATAGAAGATATAACCTACATCTAAAGACATCCTATCATACTATCAACCTAATGCACTGGGAGACAATAAGTGGATAACTCTAGCAGCTGAGATTCACAAGGAGCCATATCAACCTGATAAAATCACTTATGGAGGCTGTAAACTTGCCAGCAAATCAATTACAATATCTTTGCAATTCTTTCTGTTTGTAGCTAAAATAACAACACTGTGAATTGGGAAAAATAAGCCATCACTGATTGTTTAAAACCCAGTTCTTGCGGTGGTGAAAGACTTTATTATATGATTTAGAGCAGGCATTTGTTAAATGGGGAAAAAAATGATTCTTTACATATAAACATGATAATGCTAACTCATGATCAGTAAGGCATACATTTTGAGCTGCTTTTCTAGTAGTTAATATGAGTTTGTATTACAAAACCATATGTTCTTGCCTAGCTTCAAGACACAGCAGGACTAAGGATGTAATATATTTATGGTACAGTTTATCTTTTCACCATACATGATTAATAAATAGGGGGACAATATCATTGCTTTTATCTAGGGCATTGGAAAATCCTGGTGGCATTTCCTTTAGCAACTATGATATGCTTAGAATCAATTGAAAAGGGATTTTAATTGTCAGATATATAATGCTTCCTTTGTCCTATCATCTTCTATCCTCGTACAGTCTTAAAAATATCTAGTAGCAGCCTATATTTTTCAAGTGAGAAAGCTAAGACTCAGAGAGATTAAGAGACCTACCCAAGCACATGTAGCTCCAGTGGTAGCTATTAGGGTCTAGAATTCAGGGTTCTGAGCTGCCAATTCAGTGATCTTTCCATAATGGCATGGAAAGATCACCACCATACCACTAACCTAATGCACTGGGAAACAGTAAGTGGATAACTCTAGCTAATATGAGTTAATAATAATAACTGTGAGATCACACTTGATTCTACTATTATCTGTGCAACACAAAAACGTCTCATTGGCAACTTAACAAGAGTATTAGTTTGGAGATGCTCTATTAACTTATTTGAATCAGTCTCTGAAGAGATAAGACTTCAAGTCCATGACAACTGCTTACACCATCTCAGAATTACCAGTTATTTCATCGTCACCCAATGAAAGAATGCATGAGGAGCCATGAGTCCACTAAAATGCTGTCATTCAAACTTGTATATTTTGTCACATGTCCTGGGGGTGTTCACATTCTTCAAGCTCACTCAAAGACATAGACTTGGGCACACGGCCATCTACTTATCAAATAGTACATTCGCTGATTTTTAAAATTCAAATCTAGAATATCCACCCCTTGTTCTCTAATAATCTTATGTCCACAAGTTCTTTCTTGCACAAAAACAATTGTGCATTTATTAAGAATATGCTTTGGCATTTCACTACATAGGGACAAAGATGTGAATATGACCTGTGAAGTGAGCAAATTGAATTTGAGAAGCCTAAATATAACTTAAGAAAAAGTCACCCAGAGAAAGACATCTTTCCACAATGTCCAAAAGTCATGATGAAACTAAGGTATAATTTAGGCAAATATACAGACGCAGTCTAAAATTACAGCAGAAATTAGGAGGGGGGATGAGTTCAAGAGACTATATCAATGGCCCCAAATTCTTCACTTCTCCCTGTATTTATACCCTTTTCCATGTAACCTTGCAGTCCTTTCCAACATGGAAGGAACATAATCCCTCACCCCTGGACTTAGCTATGTGACATGTTTGTCCAACAAAATGTGGTTAAATGTGACACAGAATCTTGAACAGTGCTCACACAATTAGGCTTACTCATCATTCATGTGTTTATATCTTTGCCATGAGAAGAACATGCCTAACCTAGCCTGCTACTCCCAGGGGGAGGATGAGAGACATGTGGAGCACAGCTGCCTCAGCTAAGGTGCGCCAAACTGCCCAACCTAAAACAAAGCCCCAACCAACACACAGATGCATATGGTATAATAGGTAATGATTGGTGTTTAAACCACTGAATTTTGGGGTAATTTGTTATGCAGCCATAGAAACTTGATATATAAAAAGAGAATTCTCATAATTTAGAGTTACTTATCCATTCATAGAAAGATGTCAGGAAGTGGCTGAGGATCTTAAATAGCTAAAGTAGCCCTTTATATGGGAAAACTCAAAAGCCCTAAGCAGGCATTTTTGCCTAACAAGGAAGTCAGATATGGGGGTAGGGAGTGGAGAAGGATGTTCCAAAAGTGGCACTAACTTGATTATATAGGTTTATTAGGTCCAGGGTTGAAATAGAGTTTGTCTCCTGAGATCATAGGGACTGACACAGGTAGTGGAATTACCAGAATTAGGAAGACTTGGCACACAGAGGTACTTAATATACTTGTGTCAGTAAACGAATAAAAGATCCAATGTGAAAAAAAAGTCTAAAGCAAGATCAGACTAGTAGTTAATCAAAACAAAGAATTAGATCAGGAAGCTGTGAAAGATAATATATGGGGTCAGAGGTGGAGGCTACAGTATGGAGAAAAATTCAGGCATGAGCAGGATAAAGGAGTGTAACTAGGAGGGTACAGGTGGTTGTCTATAAGCAAAGCACTGTTGATAAGATTTGTGTGACAAA
Organism: Ateles fusciceps; assembly: GCA_036589455.1. Taxonomy (NCBI): domain Eukaryota; kingdom Metazoa; phylum Chordata; class Mammalia; order Primates; family Atelidae; genus Ateles; species Ateles fusciceps. The sequence continues at coordinate 21,145 of JAZHEH010002476.1, read as the reverse complement.
GTAGCATGAAGGACTGTTTGAGACCTTTTCTTCTCTAAAGATTGTAGAATACCATAGAGATTATAGAATACAGTAGACATTATAGCCGAGATCAAGCTTTATTTAGAAAAACAGATAAATTATCTCAGACTGAATTTAAATAAGACTTAGTTATTGGCTCAAAGATTCCATGCCCCACTGGCATTTTTCATAAAGAAATAAACTAGGGGTATTGGGAGAGAGGAGAGCTTGGCTTTTTGAGGGTCTGCCTAGGGTCAACCTGCAAGTTGACATATGACTACAAACCTTGAGCACTGTTCTTATATCACTATTCCTTTATTTCTGTGTTCCTTCTGTATTCTAAAAGAAATCCCTTTACCTCACCTTTCTGGGGGGGGAGGGGGCCACTGTATTCATTACTACCCCAGCATTGAGAAAACCAGTCAATATTTGGACAGGTTTACAAGGGGGAGAAGATGTCTTTATCATTGTGCATATTGTTGTGCTTCTGAAGATACTGAGAAAAGATATGAAGCATAAGAGACAATATCTCTTACAAAAAAAAATTCCTGCCCACTCAAGCTCCCAGTTTTCACTTTCTGCAAGATATGGGAAGATGGGTCTTCCTATACCAACAGGTCCCAGAGGTAGGACTGCAGAATTGCTTAAGATACTGATCATTTGGAACAAAGTAGCTCAGAGGAAAGTGGAGGTGGATGTAGTGGTTAAGAGTCAACTAGATGTGCTGAATCTCCCAGGGGAGTTGCTTGGAGATGATTGCTTTATCAGGGGGGCTGTTGGGATCATGAACTGCATACACTGAATCTTTAAACAACATGATGATTGCTCATTAGAAAATTAAACAATGGGATCAACCAACTTGTCCTTGGTGGTCATATAAGGAGATAACTTTTCCTTCTCACTATTCCTTGTCTCAATATCTGAGGATGTATAACCTTCTGGAAGAGAGGAAAGTATAGTCAGGCAGACCATAGACCATAGACCATGCCTCTCCCTCAAGCCTACAGAGCAGATCTCAACTCTATCATACCCAGTGTCCTCTACCCTGTTTATTAAAATTGTGGTAAACTATACATAATACTAAATTTCCTATTTTAACCATTTTTAAGTGTCCAGTAGTTTTGAACACTCTCACATTGTTGTGTAACCAGTCCCCAGAACTGTTTTCATCTTGAAAAATGGACACTTTATACTGATTAAACAACTCCCACTTCCCCCTGTCCCTGGCTCCCGCCAGTCTCTGGAAACTCCCATTCTACTTTCTGTCTCTATGATTTTGACTACTCTGGGTACCTCATATAAGTGGGATCATATAGTATTTGTCCTTTTGTGACTGGCTGTCTTACTTGGTATAATGTCCTCAATGTTCATTCACATTGTAGCATGAATAAGAATGCCCTTCTTTTTAAGGCTGAATGATATTCCACTGTATGTGGATACCACATTTTGTTTATCTACTCATCTGTGGGTGAACGTTTGGGTTGCCTCCAGCCTTTGACTATTGTTAATAATGATGCTATGAGTAGGGAGGTACAAACATCTCTTCAAGATCTTACTTTCAGTACCTTTGGGTATATACCCAGAAGTGGAATTGGTAGATTATATGATAATTCTATTTTTAATCTTTGGAGGAACTCCTACCCTGTTTTTAAGAAATGTTTTATATTGTTCCCTTTGTTACGCTGAAATGAAATTCATGGCTAATATCTCTCTTCACAGGTAATTTTTAAAATCTATGTAATATCCTGTGACCTAAAGGATAAATAAAAGGAATGTAATTCATAATATAAAATATATTTTAAATGTAAATGTTTGGGCATGACCACACTAGAAAGTCAGCCTACTTTTAGTCATAATAAATAAATTAGAATTTAAAAGAAATAAGAAATTTTAAATGAATATTACTAAGTGAAAGAAGCTTGTCTGAAAAAGCTACATACTGTATGTAGTAGTCAGGATCCCAATTCCAACTATAATATATGACATTCTGGAAAAAGCAAAACTATGGAGACGGTAAAAAAAAAATCAGTGGGAGAAGGAAGAGACGAATAGGCAGAACACAGGGGATTTTTTAGAGCAGTTGAAACTATTCCGTATGATAATGTAATGGTAGATACATGTCATTATAAATTTTTCCAGCCTTAAGGACAACACCATGAACCCTAATATAAACTATGGGCTTTGGGGTATAATAATGTGTCAATGTAGGTTCACCAATTATAACAAATGTACCACTCTGGTGGGGGATATTGAAGGTGGAAAAGACTATGTAGGGGAGGAGATAAGTGAGAACTCTCTATTTTCTGCTCAATATTGCAGTGAACCTAAAGCTGCTATAAAAATGAAGTAGATATTTGTCATCACAATTTTAAAAGTCAAGAGAAAAATCCAGGTTATTTTTAATTAAAAAATAAGGTAATATTCAATTGAATGTTATTGAAATATTTTTTATTTTTTGACATTTTGAAATAATGGTTAAATGATTATATTCATCTATATTCCTGGGAGCTTCATAATAGAGACAGGTACATATGTAGACTAATACAGGTGTGTTTTGTTGGCCACACAAATAAGAGTGACGTTACCATTAGTGGCATAGTTTTCCAGATTGATAAGCAATTCCTAGTACAACACCAAGCAAAATAAGTTCAATTTTTCCCTCATTGTATATGGTAGTAGCATCTAAATTCCTGGAAAATATAGTAATTATTAAAGTAGTGCAAAAATTTTTTAAATAAGAAAATGGAAATATGTTCTGTACTTGTAATTTTCTTCTTTCTCTTGGAGCTTCTTTTTACTCTTTTTTTTTTTCTTTCCAACGTTTATTTTAGGTTCATTGGGTACATGTGCAGGTTTGCTATATGGGTCAATTGCCTGTCATGGTGGTTTGGTGTACAGATAATTTGGTCACCCAAGAAATCAGCATAATACCTGATAGGTAGTTTTTTCAATCCTCACTCTCCTTCCACCCTCCACCCTCAAGTAGGCCCTGGTGTCTATTGTTCTCTTCTTTGTGTCCATGTGTACGCAATGCTTAGCTCACACTTTAAAGTGAGAACATGCAGTATTTGGTTCTCTGTTCCTACATTAATTCACTTAGGATAATAATCTCCAGCTCCATCCAAATTACTGTAAGGGACATGACCTCATTCTTTTTTTATGGCTATGTAGTATTCTGTGGTGTATATGTAACACGTTTTCTTTATCCAGTCCACCATTGGTGGGCATCTAGGCTGATTCCATGCCTTTGCTATTGTGAATAGTGCTGCAATGAATGTATATGTGTATATGTCTTTATGGTAGAACAATTTACATTCCTTTGAATATATATCCCAAATCCAGTAATTGGATTGCTGCATCAAATGGTAGCTCTGTTTTAAGTTCTTTGAGAAATCTCCAGACTTCTTTCCACAGTGGCTGAACTAATTTACATTACCAGTTGGAGGGTATAAGTTTTCCCTCTTCTCCACAATCTTGCCAGCATCTGCTATTTTTTGACTTTTTAATAACAGCTATTCTGACTGATGTGAGATGGTATCTCATTATGGGTTTTTTTATTTTTATTTTGTTTTTTGTATGTGTGTTTTTCTTAACTTTTAAGTTTAGGGGTACATATATGGGATGCACAGCTTTGTTACATAGGTAAATGTGTGTCATGGGAGTTTGTTGTACAGGTTATTTCATCACCCAGATATTAAGCCTAGTATCCATTAGTTATTTTTCCTGATCCTCTCCCCTCCTCCCACCCTCCACCCCACAATAGGCCCCAGTGTGTGTTGTTCCCCCTCTATGCGTCATTTAGCTCCCACTTGTAAAAGAAAACATATGGTATTTGGTTTCTTGTTCCTGCATTATTTTGCTAAGAATAATGACCTCCAGCTCCATCCATTTACCTGCAAAGGACATCTTGTTCCTTTTTATGGCTGCATAATATTCTATAGTACCACATTTCTTTATCCAGTCTATCAGTGATGGGCATTTGGGTTGATTTCTACAGGGATACAGTAACCAAAACAGCATGGTACTGGTAAGAGAACAGACACATAGACCAATGGAACAGAATAAAGAACCCATCACCCAAGCAGTATGCACTGCACTCAATTTGTAGTCTTTTATCCCTCGGCCCTTCCCACCCTTTCCCCCGAGTCCCTAAAGTCCATTGTGTCATTCTTATGCCTTTGCACCCTCATAGCTTAGCTCCCACTGGAGTGAGAACATACGATGTTTGATTTTTCATTCCTGAGTTACTTCACTTAGAATAATAGTCTCCAATCTCATCCAGGTTGCTGCGAATGCCATTAATTCATTCCTTTTTAGGGCTCAGTAGTATTCCATCATACATATATATATATATATATATATATATATATCACAATTTCTTTATCCACTCGTTGATTGATGGGAATTTGGTTTGGTTCCACATTTTTGCATTTGCGAATTGTGCTGCTATAAACATGTGTGTGCAAGTATCTTTTTCGTAAAATGACTTCTTTTCCTCTGGGTAGCTACCCAGTAGTGGGATTGCTGGATCAAATGGTAGTTCTACTTTTAGTTCCTTAAGGAATCTCCACACTGTTTTCAATAGTAGCTATTGTAGTTTATATTCCCACCAGCAGTGTAGAAGTGTTCCCTTTTCACTGCATCCATGCCAACATCTATTTTTTTTTAATTTTTTGATTATGGCCATTCCTTATAGGTTTTTACCATCATGAATGTCCAGCAGGATATTTGAAAGTAGTGTAGGAAGATAACTTTCCATAGATCAGGTTTATCCTACACACTGCCTATCAATCTTGACCTCCTCCCACTAAATGTCAATAGTTCTTCCCAACAAATATTGAGGCCATACTTCCAAAAATTTCCTTTTAGAACAGCTATTATCTCAAATGATTTCATTTAAAAATGAAACTAAAGGTTATTTTAATACATAATACTTAGATGAAATAATTCTATTTTTATATTCCTCAAAATGGGACACATTGAATTTGCTGAAGAACCAAATAGAAAACACTCACACAGTGGTAAAGAGTATTTGCAATATGCACTGAATAAGTATGTAAAGTTGATTTCTGTGTGAAATTCATATTGAAACCACAGATCTAAAGTTGACACTAGGTTTTGCTATTTCAAACTCAAGATTTTAGTTGAATTTGGCATCATTTAAAACAGATTATAGTTTTCTTTTACAATTCTTATTGTTATGGATTTTTTGTGTCATTGCTAATAATTTTAGTGCACACGAGATGAAAGCCAGGCAAGACATGACTTTGAGAACAAATGAAGCTGAATGCGAAGTATAAAGAATATCTTTTTAAACATATTTTTATAAAAGTGTTTATTTGGAAATAGTTTTAATCTTATATGAGTTATGTACATAGTATAAAGCATGTCCATGTACTCTTTATCTAGGTTCACCAGTTGTTAGTTATTCCTATTTGTTTTATTATTATTTTGATAGATGATAGATAGATACATAGATAGATACATAGATAGATAGATGATAGAGACAGAGACAGATATACATTTTTTCCTTAATCATTTAACAGTAACTCGCAGAAATCATGCCCCTTTACCCCTACACACATCAATGTGTATTTTCTAGAACAAGATTAGTTTCTTACATAACTACAGTATCAAAATCAGTCAATTTAACTTTGATGGAAAACCATATTTCATTTTTGCCCATTGAATATTGTTCTTTATAACAATGCTTTTAAGGTTCAGGATCTTGTCCAGGGCCAAATGGTGAATTTAGTTGTCATGTTCCTTTAGTCTCCTTTAATCGTAACAAGTCCTGCAGCCTTTCTTTCTTTATGACAACAAATCTTTTTGAAGAATTATTGAATGATCTTCCATTTCGGTTTGTCTGATGTTTTCTTACAGTTATATTCAGGTATGTGTTTTTGGCAGGAATACCACAAAAGTCATGGTGTGCCCCTTCTCAGTACCTCCCCTCAAGAGGTACATGATATTGTATTATCCCATTATTAGTAATAGAGAATATCCTCACCAAAAAAAAATAATAATCTAGGAAAGCAAACTTAAACTAATAAAACATACTTTTCAATTTTGGTGCTTTTTCATAAGTAAGCAAAAACGTAAATTGATTTGACCTAAACACAATATTTTTCTTTGAAAAGAAAGTCAGTCCCTAATCAACATAACCTATTGAACATCGCCTTTATTGACATGAGCCAAGAGTTTCAAATTCAGATGTAAATTGTGTTAAAAAGTAATGTGCTTGGTGCTATATCCCCTCAAAATCCTAGACAGAAGTTAGCTGGTGGCCAAAGGATATTGCTTTACTTGGGAATTGCATGCATCAGAAGGAAAGGGGACCACCTCATGAGACTGTGTATTGGGTCTTTGTGAAGGGTTAGCTGCAAAATACTTTCCTACAGACCAATGAAATGAAAAAGACAAGATTCATTTTTCTTTCATTTTGCTTTCTTCTGATTTTCTTCTGCTAGCAAAGTACTTGAAGTAAAGCATCTATTAATCTTGGAACAACCACTGAATTTAATTACCATGTCTAATGTTAGCTTGTACAAAGTGTTATAGGGATATGTTTTCTTCCATAAGAAATACAGTACAATATGTTCTTCTATTTCAAATCCATTTCACTTAATTCCAGTGCTTTGACAGGAAAAAGCAATACTCTTGCCTACCTTCATGTTCAGGCTGCTATCGCTCTCTGAACTGCACACCTGAGAAAAATCACATCCCACTTACCTTTATCGCAACGTGCTGCTATGTAGCACTATTTCCATTTGCTTGATCCCCCAAAAAGTAAAATGAGAAGAGCATGAATAATTGTTGCATTCCAAGAGACCACGATGAATTTTATTAGTGTACAAAGCATATTGCATGAATTTACCAGGGGTCCTTATTCTGAGCTCACATATGCTCTGCAAAGCTGTCGTTTTAAACTGCTCATAGAGTGGTGCTAAGTGGCTTATTCCATTTCCTTGTATGGCTATTCACCTTTTTGGGTAGGGTGGTGGGTGGGTATTAAATTCCACATACTGTGACGGGAATCTATACAAAGTTTATATTCTCTGTACAATTTTAGAAGAAGCAAGTAGAGATGAAAACAGAGTCATATTGATTCTCTCTGTGAGTCTCTTGAATTAAGAGGCTATTTAAAACTGGGAGGTTGTTTGATGGCATGTTGGGTAACAGGTACAGGGACAACATGTACATAGAAAAACAACACTATTGACAGTTGTGAAATGATGACCCTCTATCTTCCCAAAAGAGTAAGGGAAAGAAATTTAAAGTATAGAAAGAGGTATTTACGTTACATTAAAAAAAAAAAAAAAACACTAACTTGTTAAGATTTGTCAAATAGTATCTTTTCTCTGGAGAGTCTAATAAAGGAATATGATACCCATGCAAATTTCAGACCCTAGTCACAAATATGGGCTAGAAAGCATTTAAGATTTTTTTGAACCTTTGAGACTTTAAAGCAAAGAGGTGATTTCATGAGGTCAGATCAGAAATAGTTATTTCAAACAAGTATAACAACCTTGTATTCACCATTAGCCATACTTCCCTGGATTTTCAATTATACTTAAGTTATGATTATTATTAAAAATGGTTTTATATTATAATGAAATGTATCATGCATCAGTTTCACTCCTCTCTAAAAGAAACTTGTACATTTCTGAATGAAACCACACACACTGAAGCTTTCAAAATATGACAACAAACAATAACTAAAAAGTAATAAGAGAATCTTACTACGCTTGAGCTATGATAATAATACCTATTTTAATTATTATAGTTTTATTATTTAAATTCTCAATCTTTCACTCATATACCTATTGATTATACTTCCTTTCTGACCCTATTTCTGCCTGCTTACTTTCATAACCTCTACTTTCCTGCCCAAATAACCAAATCCCACCCGTCCCTATCATGTGCTTTTGCTGCAATTGCTCCTTTCATCCAGAAGTCTCTCCTTATCCTGCCACCACCATTCTTTTTCCACACACCCATCTTCAGAGCTCTAAATCCTCTTCATCCTTCTGAACTCAGATTTAATGCACTGCTCCTGACTCAGTATAGCATCCCCCTTCTCCATTTCCCCATACTCTCTTGTTGCTGTGTTGTGTTCCTTTTGTTCACCCATTTATACAATGGTTATTAAATGTCTCTTCTGTGCTAGGTTACATGTACCAGGAATGAAAGTAAATAAGACACCCCTATAGATCGTGGGTCTCAGGAAGCTCACATTCTCTCAGGAAACATAGACATAAAGAAAAAAATTCTCAAAATGATTAATTCTATAAAGAGAAAACACAGGATGATACTGGTGTACTAATAGGTTATGTCTCTAACTTCAGTGGGTAAGAAATGTCTGTCCTTGGTCCAAAGGGATCAAGTTATATCAACTGACTTGAAGGTTGAGCTATACTTTACTTGGTTTGAGTCCCAGCAAATGAAATGCAGTGTTTTGGAAAGCCCAGAGAAACCCACTCACATTCATGCATAGCATGGTACTTTGGAAAGCATATGGCTCAAATGCAAATAATGAGGATAAGCACTGGGTCCACAGTGAGCATAAGTAAGAGGCCCCCAGAGGTCAACAAAGATCGAAGCTGCCCATTCATAGGACAACTTTCCCTCAACCATCTCTCCAGGCCTGGCCTGGTGCCAAGTGCTAGGGCTATAGTGCTGCTGAAGACATGTTCCCTCCTTTAAAGAACTCAGGGTCTAGCAGGAAAGACATGCCTGTAAACAAATGATTAGTTATTGATCCATGTATCTGTCCATCTTGCTTAGTGCCTCTTGCTTTGTGCTGTCATACTAGATCCATTCAGTCCCAGACTCTCTCTCAGGTAGTTCTCTAACAATAAAGTCGCGTCACCCAGTGTCTTTTCCAAGCTGGTCCTTGTGTGATGCTTGGAGACTTTGTGAGCAAGTACTGAGCTTTCCCAGACAGGGTCTCTCTCATTATTGTAATGGTGTATCAATGTGTCCATTGAGGGCCTGAGCACTTTGGGAAAATGGCAATGGAAGAGATCTCTTAGTAATCTATTCGGTCTTCTTATATAGTTCTTTGCTTTTAGCCTCAAAGATTCATTTATATGAAAGAAAATATCACTTTTATGTCAAAGGAATTTGAAGATTGATGGAAGGGTAGAACTCATAGCATTTTCTTTTTTGAAATTGTACACGTACATTAGAAACAGAGATTTCTCAATAACCATAATATAATAGCATATTATAGTTTTCATGCTGCTAGAATAGAAAATTTCTTGAGGACATAGTCTCTTATTCTCTCTGTACATTCTGAATTATTTAGTGCAGTGCCTTTTACTTAGTATGTACTTAACCAATAGAATGTAAGTGCAAACAAAGGAATAAATAAATTAGTTCAGGAGGCTAAGTAACAGGACATCAGTGACACTGAAAATCAACTTAGAAAGTGGAACTTGGATAAGTATCCCATTCCACTGTTTTTATTGCAAGAGAACTTTAATATTTGGTCAGTATGACTAATATTGTTATAATTAAGATCAGATTTATATATAATCTAAAAATAAAAATTGATTACTTCCTGCAAAGTTTCTACACACATAGGAAAAGAAATTATGTTGCTCGGAAAACGATGAATAAGAAATAAAAGGACTCCTAAGAGCTTTTATCTGATGCCATATATGAAATGTATAGCAGTAGAACCAGAATAAAGCAGAAGATTGCCATTTCCTCAAAAGGGGTTGAATATGGGTAAAAGTTCTCTATTTTCTGGAATAAATGAATTAGCAGTAAAGGGTAGTGGAAAATGGGGAGGGAAGATGGAATAAAGAAAATTTTCCTGCAGAGAAAGTACTTCTTCCTCCCAAACACATTTATCTTTGTATTCTAAGTCATATTACTAGTCTTCCTACCCTTCAGGGTTGCTGAGTCCTTTGAAAACATATGAGCAATCTTGTCCTACTATGCCCTTTGAAATCATAGTCCTCCAAGATATTTATTAAGAACAAAGGGAATGATAGCAACTTTATAGTGGAGAAACCCAACAGAAACTACCTTAACCAAGTGATCAAGGTTAACATTACCAGTAATGGGACAAATAGATATCATGAATCTTTTGATAACAAGACTTGAGGAGGACACAACATCACTTCTGTGGCATTCTTGCCAAATATGCTAACCTCAGTCTAATCATGAGAAAGCATCTGACACACGGTAGTTGACATTCTACAAAATAACTGACCAGTACTCTTCAAAAGTGTCATGGTCATAAAGACAAAGAAAAATTGAAGAATAGTCACTGCAGTTTAGTTAATTGTATTATACCACTGTTAGCTTCTTGGTTTTGATAATTGTACCATGGTCTTGTAAGATGTTAATTAGAGAAAGCTGGGTAAAGTATATATGGGAACACTCTACTATTTTTGTAACTTGTATGTGAATCTAAAAATAGTTCAAAATAAAATGTTTTAAAAAATCTGATGGCATGTTAATGTTATGAGATACTTTTCAGAGATAAGTAAGTAGAGACACATGATAGAGTCGTCAAAATAGGATTAGTCAGGATGATGTGATTTAGATGTTGTCCTCATCTTTAATACTCATTTATCCAGTCTTAACTAATGGGTTATACCATTAGTATACTGATCCAGTCACTCTGCTAGGTGCTAAGATGCTCACCATCATTATACCATCTGATTTTTGTAATTTTAATTAGTTATACTACAAGAGTTTGAAAAAAAGCAAAGAAAAAGCTCAAAAAGTTTTGAAAGCACTGCCATCTGCTCCTTAAATGCTATATTTCCTTTTTTACTGATTTTCACTGTCTACTAGACCAAAAATATGTTTGCCACTATTGTGTCATTCTAACTTCAGTGGCAAGGAAATTCACCCCTTATCAATAAAAAAAAATGCTCCAATGTTTTTGATATGTAAGTGTGAGAAATTAGTTTGTCTAACTCCAAATACAAATAAAAACAAAACACACCACCTAACCACCCTTCCCCCAGTCTGTATCTACTCTAGTCTCAAAATAGAATTTTGGAAACAGTCTTTACCACAATGTGAAAAGTACTTCTGGTTTCCAATTATCAGTTGCCAAAGAGATGAGGGCTTATTCTGTCAAAACTGTCTCAATTTTTTACAAAAGCAATTAAGATTTTTCTGACTTGAGGCTAACATTCTTCAGATTGAATCAGATGCCAAAACTGAAACAAATTCAAACTATGCAAGAAATGATTTTCATCTGGACTCCTACTAGAGTTAAATCATAAAATTTATATGAAAATTCTTAACTGTTTTTAAAAGTATAAGATGTCAGTTGCAGTTGTAAGCAGCCAAACATCAACTTTTCTTGAGCAGAGTTAGTCTCTAGTTTTAAAAAGGGAATTTTACAACCTTCAAATCTCATTATTAATATTCATTTTCGTTTCCATTGCAAGTCAGGAATGAATCATAAACTCATCCAGAATTTTGTTCTAATTTATGTGTGTGTGTGTATGTGTGTGTGTAAAGGAATTTACTATGTAATAATTCTATAATTTCACTTAAATCTTTCTATTCATACATACTTTACTTAATTTTATTCTCTTAAATATAACCACTCTGAAAATTATTCTTGATCGTGTTTCAGATTATTCTTCAATAGTTGTGGTCATTTAGAAGTTATTCCTCCTCTCTTTCTCTTCCTTCTCATTTTTCTTTTCTTCTTCTTTTTCTCCTCCTCATTGTATTCACTAATTTAGATCCTTGAATCTTTTCTTCTATTTCTGCCTTGACATATCTCAGTGATTTTACTTATTTTCCTTTTCCAAAATCTCTTCACTTTATCTTTAATATCTTCACACAAAGAGCTATCTATCACAGATTCAGCTGTATTATCATAGGTGTATCATATTTACAAATAATTCGTCTGATAATAGACTTGCATTCAGAAAAATATAAAGAACCCTCACAATTCAATAATAAAACCACATATAATCCAACTTAAAAAGGGAAAATTATTTGGACAGTCATTTCTTCAAAGAAGATATACAAGTGGCCAATAAGCACATGAAGAGATGCCCAACACTACTAGTCATCAGGGAAATACGAATCAAAACCACAATGACTTCACACCCAGTAGGATATTTACAATAAAAAAGATGGAAATAAAGTGTTGGTGAGAATGTGGAAAAATTGGAAACCCCATACATTGCTGGTGGGAAATGTAAGATGGTAAAGCTGCTGTGGAAAATGGTCTTGTTGTTTCTCAAAATGTTAAACAGAGTTGCCATATGACCTAGCCATTTCACTTCTAGGAATACATTCAAGAGAAATGAAAATATACATTCACACAAAAACTTGTACATGAATATTCATAGAAGCATTATTCATGACTCAAAGAGAAAACAACCTGAATATGCATCAACTGATGAATGGATAAATAACATGTGGTGAATCCATACAGTGGAATATTACTCAACAATAAAAAGGAATGAAGTACTGATACATGCTATAACATGGATGAGCTTTGAATACACTATGCTAAATGAAAGTAGCTAATCACATAAGACTACATATTGTACAATTCCATTTCTATGAAATGTCTACAACAGGCAAACTTATAAAAATAGAGAGTAAACTGGTGGCTGGTTAGAGTCAAGGTGAGGAGCAGGAAGAGAATGGGAATTGACTACTAATGGGTATGGAGTTTCTTCTATGGGAAGAAAATATTCTAAGATAATCATGATGGTTCCAGAACCCTGTGAATATACTAAAATACACTGAATTCTATTGTATATTAGTTATATTTCAATAAAGCTATTTCTTTTTTAAAAATTTGCATTAGGGATACAAACTCAAATTTTTAGAATATATTTATGTCTACCCTCTCATGCGTGCCATCTCTTCATTCCCAAATTCCTTTTGATGCTGATCTATTTACTCATTGATTAGTGTATATTTTACATTAATATGCTCATCGCATAATTAATTAGAATTTGTTGTGAGTAAAACTGTGGGCAATTCAAACATGATTCAGATATGACATGCACTGAAATAAATATACTAAAATATAAAAGGTCGTATATGCTATAATTACAATTTTTTTTTTTTAAAGATGGGGTTTAACCATGTTGGTCAGGTTGGTCTTGAACTCCAGACCTCAGGTGATCCGCCTGCCTTGGCCTCCAAAGTGCTTGGATTATAGGCGTGAGCCACCACACCGGGCCTCTATAATTACAATTTTATGAATGTTCAGAAGAGACATCGTTACCAACTGGGTGATCAGAAAAGTATCATTAAACAACATTTGAGATGAGTTTTGAAGAATGAGTAGGACTTGGATGTGCAGAAATATGGGCAAAGATGAGGCTCTGCAAAAGCAAAAGACCAGAAATCAGGAAAACTAGAACGTGTATGGCAAATGGTTCTATTTGTCTGGAGAATAAGATATCTCTAAAGAGGTGGCATTACATTTGAAAAGTAAGATGGACTCAAATTTTTAAAAGATCTTGGCTATCAGACTAAGAAGCTTGAACTTTATATATGAACAAATGAAGTTTTTTCTTTAAAATTTATCCAGTGTTATTATGACTGTTGTATTTTCAGAATATTGGTCAAACTGAAGTGCATTAATTGGTGGGAGCAGAGAGACTCTGGAGGCTAGAGAGACCACAGAGGTGGCTTTTCTTTAGCCTGGGTTAGCAATAAATAGAATGTGGACTTGCATAGTAATGATGAGAATACAAATAAGGGAATGAGTACAACAAAAATTTAGAAAGCAGAACTAACATGTTGGGGTATGGTAGAGAACGATGCCAGAGAAAACTCAGAAGTCTCAAGGCTGATCATCTGAGGGTTTGGTTGAGGCATCAGTAGAACTTTTCAAAGAGTGGAAGGCTTGGTTCAGCTTTGGACTCAGAGCATTGATTTGGGATACAGGGGAGACATTCAGATGGAGGTATCCAGGAGACAGTTGGAAATATGGAAGTAAAACTCATAAAAGAGGCCAAGGCTGAAGCCATACATTTGAAAATCTCCATAGAGGCAAGAGCAAAGGTGAGGTGTTAAATAAGACCTGGAAAAAGACACAGATAAAAGAGAAGGCAAACACCACATTTTTTTCAGGATATTTGCATTTAGGAAGAAGTAGAAAAAGACTTCCAGTAAATAGATGGTCTGAATAGGAGGAGGAAAATCAGGAGAGAATAGAGTCTTGTAAACCAAAAGAAGAAAGTTTTGAGAATGAGTCAAGGGAAATGAAGATGCAGAGAAGCTGTGCTTCCTAATTAAGAGATGTTTAGGCCGGGCATGGTGGCTCATCCCTGTAATCCCAGCACTTTGGGAGGCAGAGGCAGGCGGATCAATCACTTGAGGCCAGGAGTTAGAGACCAGCCTAGCCAACATGGAGAAACTCCGTCTCTACTAAAAATAAAAATATATTAGCCAGGCTTGGTGGTGCACACCTGTAGTCCCAGCTGCTTCGGAGGCTGAGGCATGAGAATCGCTTGAACCTGGGAAAGCAGAAGTTGCAGTGAGCTGAGAGCACGCCACTCTGCACTCCAGCCTGGGTGACAGAGCAAGACTCTGTCTCGAAAAAAAAAAGAGAGAGATGTTTAGAGCTAACATCCTAGAAAGTGATTGTATTGATGTGTTCAAGGTTTTAGGTAACAAGGAGTTGGGAAGTAAATGGTGGACAGAAAATAGAGTTATTAGAAACAGAATACTTGAGACTTACTTCAATGGGATGAAAAGAATGATATGGCAGAGGGAGAGATGAATTGTTCTGGAATGAGGAACTTGATGGTGAATTTAGAGGAGCCTTGAGGGGAGGTAACAAGGCACATAGGAGGGGTGAGCCTTAGCTCATTTGGTGAGAAGGAAACTTTCTCTGAGGTGGAAGGGAGGAAAAAAGTTGTAGGTGGGTAAGGATGTAGAGAAAATGTAAGGTGAAGTGGAGGAAAGCTGAAGAATCTAATGTCATATGATTTCTTTTCTATGGCAGCAAAGCCAGATAAGAATGGATATGCCGGAGAGACAGGGAAAGCAGGGGATGAAGAATTCAGGACTTAAGGGGAATAAACTTGACACTATGGAAATTGGCATCAACATCTGTAAAAGGCCTACTGGAAAGCATAGGACCACATCCTGCATTAATTTGTAGTAGAATCATTGCCTAGGCTTTGGAACTTTATCTAGTCATGCTGGGCATATTATCTATGATTTTCCTGCAATTCTATCATTTTCTTTCTAATGAATTTTAAGCAAGTTTACATTTACTCTAAGAAATAACCATTGGCATTTTCTCAGCAAAATCCTCCTGAGTCTGTTCCAGTCCAGTTTGCTGCCTTACCTATCCTTGTGCTTACTCTAGGCCATACCTCTCAATTTCCTTCCTGCCAAGAATTTCATTAGTGTACTGTTTCAGCCTTGTTTTATTCAGTCATTCAAAAAATTCATCCATGAAAAGAGGAGTTTTCTTTTCTTCTATCCTATAAACAGCAAACAGGCTTTTCTAGTATTTTAAAGACCTTGCTAAAGAGTAAATTTTTGTTCATAGAGGAACTGTAATCTGGCAGTGAAAGGTGAGGGCAGGGTGGGGTAGAGCAGGGAGACAGATATGAATAGTCACAAATGAGGACATTCAATTTGATTTTGTCTTTTGTCTCAGTAAAGGCCTTTTATCTAAATTAATCTTCACTATATTTCTTCTCTGGCCCTTTTCTTTATAGTCTACTCAGTGAGGTCACCATTCTTGTTGATGACTCTTCTTTATCCTGGTCTCTATTACACTGATTCCTTAAACCCCAATGACCTCCATCTCCATTGCATTTTAATCATTCACTATACTTCTGAAATTGTCACTTCTCAAAGTCTCTAAGAACCCAAACTCTCAAATTCTCTCCTCTGGCTCTACAGTTCCCTTTCCTACATTCTCACATATAAATAAGTCTGAGCTTTACTCTCTTCATGACTACTTTCAGGCCTCTCATCCTTTCCAATTCTTCTGCCTTGTCACACGAAGTTTTAGTTAACAACTTTCATTCTCCATATCTTAGGTGCAAAACCCCCATATATATAATGCTCTATCCCTTTGATCTCTGTGTTTTCTGGTTTTCCCACTTTCCCAGTGTGGGAAAGCTGTACTACCAAAAGGCTCAACACTTTGTCAGTTGGATTCACCATAATTTATGCTATCTAGTCTTAGGGAAACCTTAACTGTTCTATAGAAGCCCTTTTATTTTCTGCTCAAATGAGAGGTTCTAAATTGCCCTCACAAATATTCAATCCTACCCTGTTTCCTCTCACTTCAAGTTTCAATTATACCTTGAAACTATGAAGGTCAGTCCTTTGAACACAGCATCCCAATTTCCCTTCTCTCTACTTCAAACCCTCTTCATATCTCAACTTCTCCTTTTTCCTGTTTCTGAGAAAAAAAAGAGCTCTTCTAGCTGCCAATTGTCACCCTCCTCCAATCCATTATAGCAAATGAGAATCTGCCTAAAGGGCAACACTAATCCCTTGCTCAAAAAGTTTAAATGGTTCCTCACTGACTTTGCAGTAGAGTCCAAACACATTAGCCTGCCATTCAAAGCCCTCTTCAAGTTGGCCAAAAATTATGATTCCAGGATAGTCACCTATTATTCCTCTATATAACATGCTCTAAGTTGCCATCAAACTGAACTAGTTGTTCTTCCCCAAAGGTGCCTTGCATTCCATGCCTCCATGACTGGTAGAGTCAAGGTATGGTCTTCCATGTGTATACTCTGAGTTTAAATCCTAACTCTGCCACTTACCAGCTGGGAGACTTTAGTCGGAGATATAGAATCAGTGATCTTCAGTTTCTTCCCTATCTAGTTGTGAGAATTAAATAAAACGATTGTTGCAGCACTTGAAAAACTGCATAATGCTACTAAGATGTTCTAAAGTGTTCTTTCATTCAACAAATATTCACTTAGCACCCACTACTTGCCAGACACTAGTACTGCTGCTGTTCACTTTCCAAATGAACATTATAGATATACTTGAGGAGACAGACCAATCTCATCCACTGATCAATATAAACTAAAACAACTAGGAGACTCAAGACATAAAGCAAATCCATGTAAGCTTAAGGTTTGGCAAACAATGTTTTGAAAAATATTTGGAGATGGGTTGATGGTTTCAGCTCAGAACCATTATCCTTTAGATTATACATCTCTGTTGCTGCTTTTCTGGACATCAAAATCAATTCAGATACATAAATAAAGGAATTCTGAAAGCTTATTTGAAATAAGAGCAAAATCTTTCATTCTAGATGTAAATCTCTCATTGAAAAAAAAAATGCATTGCTTTAAGTAAGCCCATGTCTTGAATCCCTTCAATCCATGCCAGATGGGATGTACAAGAGCAGATTGTACATGCAAGCTTGCAAGGGAACATGGCCTTGTAAATATAGTTTCTCTTGATAATAGCTGTGACTCTACTTGGTATAAAAGAAGACCTTACTGATAAGAGATTTTTTCGCTATCGTCACCAATACAAAAGGCACACACCAAAAAGTACATTTTCTCCAGTATTGACAGACTTGTGTTAGTGCCAATAAAATGATGGTTAAGTCCCAGAGAGTTGGGGGTAGGGGAAGCAGGTGGACAAAAGCTACCCAGTGAACAAGCTGTTTTTCTTTCTCTCTCCCCACCGCTCTTTTCTAAAAGTCCAAAATAGAAATTTCAAAGCTAAAAAATATTCAAGGCAATTTAATTTAAGTTGCTTCCCATGACTTTAAACACTGAATGTTCACACCTACGTCAGTACTACATTGAGAACCTCCCACTCAAAGACTGTATTTAGGGAAGAAAGGATGCTGTGGTCTCAGCTGAGGCCTAGATTTGAGGGATCTTGAGTTCCTGGATAAATTCTTCCTGGATAAATTCTTCAGCAAGACTCTGGAGTTCAGCAGATTTAATTCTTACTCCTCTGTAGAGAGTCAGGTCAATGTTTTCAGAAGGTTTCCCTTTAGGAATAATTATAGGAGATAAAAATATTCACTATAAGGTAAATACAGTAAAATCCCTTTATAACCTACTTTATTAGTCACATATATGCTGCTTCATGCAATAGGTTTGTTCCTAAGAATCTGTATACAAATTGAGTTTTATCCTTCAGGACTCTCCTGATGTAATACTGAGAACACACATTGTTATCTCTCCACACACTTAGGCATTGACAACAATCCATGCCCCATTTTGTTTAATGGTGTTTGCACTTTTATTAGTTTTCAATATGTAGTGCAGATTTACTAATCAGTCCTTTTCTGGGAAAATAAATTTTTGTTTTCGTATTTAAGCCATAACATGGCCAAATTGCATATTTGACATGTTATTTCATACCCCACCATTTTCATGTTTTTTAAGCTTAAGCCAAGCCAGGTGAGTAGGCGTCATCCAAGATAAAATCTTGCTGACTTTCTTCTCCCCCCCAAAGAAAAGCTAGCGAACAGGAGGTGATAAATGCTATGCTTCCTACTCAGACTCTGTCACATAAGATGTCAGTTCTTTAGTTTAATTATATTCTTTGCCAGCTCAAAGAGGCAAGTAATTTTGCTGCACATTATCTTACCTTTGTTAGAGTTCCTCACAAGCAGCAGTTGAAGGCCTTTCATTTGTTGTGCCAGAGCTGGTCTTAATATCCAATTCCAAGCCAATCTCTTGGCATCCTGAAGAAAGAAACAAATTATTCATTGTCAAAAAAGCAGACCAGACAATTATTGAAATGCAAGCCAGGCATAAAAAGTGAAACACCTTTATGAAACAATATAGCAATTGAAAAGAGTATTTTTAATATTTACTCCACTCAAGTGGTAGCATCGATCAAAGGGGTTAACACAATATAGGCAATGTCAGAAAGTTTCTGGAAACAAACGAGAAACTAAGAGCTTATATTTTATTTGGGTGTCCAAGAGTCAAGCCCTGACATGAAGGCTCTATTGCCAGTATATTTGGGAGACACAGAGACTACTGATAGGGTAGTGAGAAAGGAATGTGGGAAGGGGGAGGGCAACATGTTCAAGGAGAGGGTCCATTATAAGACCAATCGCCACAGTAACAACTGGAGCTTTATCCTGAAAGAAAGCTCTAGGAAATGGTATAAAATAAATGCCTAAGATCATCGCACCCAAGGGGCAAGGGAGCTGGGGCATTTACACTCCAACTTCTGGTAGTCATTGGTTAGGACTACTGAGGTGGAGGGACAGGAATTATTTCACTAGCATTTCCTATCTGCATTTCCAGTTTCAGAAAAAGCCCTCAGGTCCAGGGATGCAGACATTGGCAGCTGGAAGTGGGCTGGAGCATGTTGGCCAGTCAGGGCCAAGGGAGTAAGGGAGACAGCAGTGCACTGACAGCTTCTAATAGAGCTCCTCTTTGTACTGAATCATGGGATCCTCAGACAGAGAACATCCTACTGGTCCCTGGTCACAGGACCTTTAGATAAGGTCACTAAGAATATAGGAGGCTAAGTTCAAACCCTATCTCCAGAAAAACATGACAGAGAGACAACAAAGTCAATGTGTCTAGAAGGAAACCGTGGTCCACTTGTCCTCCCCTTTCTTCCTTCTTACTTTGTATCTCCCACTTGTCATTTACTCAGGTGAAACACCTTTGCCCTCTATGTGAAGAGTGGAGGTGGTAAGGCCCTGTTGAATTTATCTGTGGAGGAATGAGGAACAGAACAGACAACAGCTCCTGGAAGCACACAGATGTCTTTTTCATGATTACGTGTAGGCTGTAGGCATAGTAAATAATAATAGATGCTCACATTTATTGAGGCTTTCTTTAAATGAGGTACACTTTTATGTAATTTTCATGGATTATTCAATTAATCATCAACAACATTATGAGGTAGGTACTGTTATTATCCCTTATTTCCAGATAAGGAACCAAAGACACAGAAAGATTAAGTAGCCAGTCCCAGACTACAAAACTAGAGACTATTTCCAGAAACCAAGATCTTAACTACCATGCTAAAGATGGAAAGAGGGAATAGTTGATGAGAAACAAAGATAAAATGCTCACAAAAGAAGTTAATGTAAGAAATGCTTTAGGGAAGATGAAAAAGGGTCTTTGAGCAGTGGATTGGACCTGAACATTCCAGATCCTTTGAACAAACTAAAGAGAACACCAACAACAACAAAACTCAAGAGTAGAAAAAGAGAACTCATAATTATCTAACCACTTTTCCTGCCACTATAGGAAAGGATAAGTTAGGAAGAAAAGCCACCAGGCCAATGGAATCTAAATAAGTACTATATATGAGCTAATGCTGGTCCAAATATCATTATTGCTACTGCAAAAATAATAAACTGCATTTAAACACTGCACCATAAATATGAAGGACAGTTAGCAATATTTTATTACACTTGCTTTTTATATTAATTTGAAAATGCAAATGATATGTCCACAAAAATCAAAAGCAAAATGAGATAAAGCTAGTAAAGATGTCTTTGTATAAGGAGAACCCTTGAGAATAATAAGGTCATATGCTGCTGTATTAGTCCATTCTCATGCTACTAATAAAGACATACCTAAGACTGGGTATTTTATAAAGGAAAGAGGTTTAAGGTATGCCTGGAGAGGGCTCAGGAAACTTACAATCATGGCAGAAGGGGAAGCAAACATGTCCTTCTTCACAAAGCATCAGGAGAGAGAAGAGCAGAGCGAAGTGGGGGGGGAAGCCCCTTATAAAACTATCAGATCTCATGAGACTCACTATCATGAGAACAGCATGGAGGTAACCACCCCCATGATTCAATTACCTCCCACTGGGTCTGTCCCATGACACATGGGGGATTATGGGAACTACAATCAAATGAGAGAAATTGGCCAAAATGAAAGGGGATACAGACTCTATGCAAGTCCAAAATCCAGGAGGGCAGTCAAACCTTAAAGTTCCAAAATGATCTCCTGTGACTCCATGTCTTACATGCATGTCATACTTATGCAAGAGGTGAGCTCCCATGGTCTTGGAGAGCTCCACACCTGTGGTTTTGCAGAGTTCAGTCCTCCTCTGGCTGCTGTCATGGGCTGTCATTGAGTGTCTGTGGCTTTTCCAGGCACACAGCACAAGCTTTCAGTGGATCTACCATTCTGGAGTCTGGAAGATGGAGCAATACGATAATTTAACCAAGCCACACATAACATTGCTA
>JAZHEH010002475.1:0-32087 GCA_036589455.1 Ateles fusciceps | reverse complement strand
TCAATATATGTTGCTTATAACAATTTTAAACTGATGTATTGCCTTAAATTGCACTGCAACCATTCATTTTTAGCTTTCTTATTGAATTTAATAAAATATTCCTGTGAAGTCCTTATAGTTATAAAATTTTTGATTGTAATTTCATTTTGTATCAATTTTTCTTCCTCCTGGCAATAAATATTTTATTTAAGTTAGTGTTCTGACTATAATATTTCTGCTAAATGCAGTGAGAAAAAATAATTTAAATTTATTTTAATTTGATTACTGAATATTCTTTAGGGACAACATTTTTCTGTCAAGATAATTAATAATTTAAAAATATGTTTTCAATGTACATTTGCCTGCAAGAGAACATATAATACAATGTCTTAGGAAAACATCCCCTGTATTTTTCTAACTAACATATGCTCTATGTAACTACTTGGAATGTGGCTATATTAATATCCAAAATTGAACATAAAAGATACACATTGCTTTTGCAAAGTCAGCCCCTGAGATAATAGCTTATTAATATCAAAAATAAAATATTTTGCTTCTATCAGCTTAACCAGTTTCTAATTTATTTCTCTGAATTGTATCAAAATCCTTACTGATGCAACTATTTCACTTTATAAGCTCTTTCTCTCACATCTACATTTCCAAAATACTTATAGAGTGACTATTATCAGAATGAAATACTTTTGACCTTTGTTCAAAACACTAATGTTTTGAAAGGAGAGGAACAAAATAATGCTAAGTAAAGTGTATACTGAGTAAACTCAAGCACTGAGCATAAATTATCTTTATTTGCAAATGATAGCACAAGGAGGGTGACAATATTTTTCTTTTTTAAAATTGTTGTTTTGTTTTTTGACTCTAGTGGAGAAATGTCTTTCATGACTTGGGAAAGAGTGCTATTTGTAAAAGTTTTATTCTCCTCTGATTAAAATATTTATAGATATCAAAAGGTGGGTGAATGGTGGTGAGTGATGGGATAAGGTGGAAAAGAATGAGTTTAGGGGAGTCATTGATATCAAATCAGCATGCAGGGCTAGCTCATGTGGAAAAACAAAGCAAGTCAAAACAAAACATGGAAGTAATTTAAACTTGATATAGTGGCAGATAGAAATCAATCTTTTAATGAAAATTCAAAGCTAATATTAGACTACAGCTGGATTATCAAGGATAAAATCTTTTCTATAAATACTGTGTTGAATAAATATGTTGAGAATCAGTATGGCATAGTGAAGAAAATAAAAGACTAAAATGTTAGATCTAACGGGATGTGAATCCTGATTTTGCCTCTTGAGGGATTATTGAATTTACTAGAAGTATATCAATAATCTGTAATCTCATTTCACATATAAAATGTAAATAGTAAACTATCTTTTGAAGTGTTCTAAGAATTAAATAAGGTAAAATGTAAAGTTCAAGTAAATGAACTGGACTATAGAAAGTACTGCTTATTGCTATTGTTCTTATTTATATTTCAATAATAGGATAATTACTTTGTTTTTTAGGGAACTATGCTTCAATATGTAAACCTGTGTCTACCGATAGATAACTTTTATATTTTAGCCATACATTTATGAATAAAAGGTGGGTCTACTTATAGATAACTTTTACATTTTAGCTATACAGATATGAATAAAAGATGGATGTGGGAAAAATAATAACGTGACCTTTATTTCTGTACTTGTGAAATTAAAATTCTCTGAAACAAAACTTTATAGTCCATTAATTTCATGTCCTTCTTTACAGAATGGCTGCAAGTTCAATTGCCAACAACATACTTAAGTGCAATGCCCTTTGTACTTAAATGTGATGCTTTAGAAAGAATTGAAAAATGTTCTAATCAGTAGAACTAAACACTGGAGACTGTTATATTGATTTAGCTAAAGTGGGTCAGAAGTTAACTCCTGCCACCAAATGAAGCATTTTATTTGGTTTTGAAAAAATAAATATCAGGAATGTAAAGAGCTACAACAGTGAATGAGGCTTTTCCCAATCAGTTAGGACGTTAAAGGTCTGAGTGCTTTATTGAGCACTCGTTTCAGTACCAGCTCTGCGAAATAATGAGTCTACTCAAAAAGAATGTAAGTGGGAGCTAAACACTGAGCACATATGGGCATAAACATGGAAACAACAGACATTGCAGGCTACTAGATGGGGCAGGAAAAGGAGAAGGTTGTGGGTTGAAAAACTATGTGTTGGGTACTATGCTCATTATGTGGGTGCAAAATATCCATATAACAAACCTAAAAATCTATCTCCATATCTATAATAAAAGTTGATCCTTGGGAAATAATTACAGAAATTTGGAAAGACAGCTTCGTAAGGATATTAATCACAACATTATTTGTTATTGCAAAACAATTGGAAACCCAGATTTTATCAGTGAAGTTTTGGTAAAATAAATTATGATATATATAGGTATATATACATACCTATACATAGATATAGATATATATACACACACATGTGTATATGTATCTATGAATGTATATATAAACATATATACATGTATAGATATAGCTATATACATACTTTTATATACATATGTGATATATGATATAAATGAAATACATATACACTTATATGTATAAAATACAACCTTCATTATTTTAAAAACTTTTCCTTAAAAAAGACTTGCAGTGATTAAGAGAAAGATAATTCCCAATATTTAATGCAATATTTTGAGACGTTTTATTTACTGCTTCACTGTCCTCTAGCTAAGTGGCACATTCCATTGAAAACTTGAGTAAATAAAAAATAAATTTCTTGCCTTAAGAAATTTATGATCTGCACATTAAATTATTTATTCTGATTATTTTCTTAGGCAGTGGAAAATATGCAGAACATAGGTTTGTGCCTCAGGCATATGGTCTAATAGAAACTCTATTGTGCAAAAATATGTTTTCCACAGTCTAAAACGTACCTGCAGGTAATTGCTACCGGAAGAGCAACTCTCTGTATTTGCATTGACTTTCAATGATGTTTCCTGTAGGAAGGCAAGACTCTAAACACAGTTTCTCTCATCCAAGCATCTGGAAAGTTTTATTGATAGGAGGTTATTGATTATTCTGCCATTTTGTAGATATTACTGACTGGTATCTGACATTCTTCTATAATGCCCTCCTGTTGAGAAAATCTGGACATGCCAAAATTGAAGCATATTGAGATGTTAAGTATATCAGTTAATATTAAACAAAAAATCAATATTACAAATTTAAATTGAGTTGCATAAGAATTTAAAATCAAATAGCAATAAAACACATAGCTATTTCAGTGAAACTTTGAAGCTCATACACACGAGAGAGTTTAAAAATTCTCCCCCCCCCCCCCCCCCAAAAAAAAAAAAAAAAAAAAAAAAAAAAAATAAATAAATAAATAAATAAAAAATCTCTACTGCTCGTGTAAGAAATCACAAAATTTAGTCATTTAAACAAATGAATTCTCTCACAGTTCTGGAAATCAGAAGTTCTAAATCAGTTTCACTGAGTTAATCAGAAAGGTTGATTCTTTATAGAGGCTCTGAGGTAATAATCCTTTTATTGGCCTTTCCTACCTTCTAAAGTTGCATTTCTTACATTTCTGGGCTTACCCCTTCTTCCACCTTCTAAGCCACCAGTATGACATCTTAAATCACACTCTCCCTCTTAACATCTCTTCTGCCTTTCTAATTCCTTCCTTCTTGTAAAGACTCCTTTGATTACATCAGAACCACCCACATAATCCAAGATAACTTTTCTGTCTCAAGATCTGTAATCACATTTGCAGTCTCTTTTCCCACATAAGTGTAAGACTGGTTTCTGTGGATTAGGACAAGGAGGTGGCATATTTATGCCCTGCCACAAATTCTTAATATTAGAAATAATTATACATATTTTATATATAATTTATACATATTTTGGATTATGTATGAAAATATAATTGAAACTCTAATCAAATATTTGACATTCACTCAAATCGATGTTTATTTAGTTGACACTTACTTTAATGGTATAAAATAATTAATAATACTATAATATTTCATCATACTGCACAGGTTCAGCCTTTTGAGAAATGTTTAAGATGTAAAATACTTATATTTAGATGACAAAGCAAAAATATTTGTTGTTGTTGTTGTTGTTGTTTTGAGACAGAGTCTTGCTCTGTAATGCAGACTGGAGTGCAGTGGCATGATCTCGGCTCACTATTACCTCCACCTCCTGGGTTCAAATGATTCTCCGGCTTAGCAATATTGCCTGAAGCCCTCATGTCTTCAATTACTTTTAATCAAGCTGAAGCAACCATGAAAAGTTTTGATGATTGGTTTATTTTCCCTGAGCAAAGCTGTTCTGCCAGAGACCAAGCATAGATTCTCAAAGTGTAGTTCTCCCAGTTACATTTATCCTCAGGAAAAAAGAAAGAAAGAGAAAAAGAGAGAAAGCAAGAAAGAAACTATTTTAAATACTTTATTGTATCAGTAAATATGCTTTTTGCTGCAAGTGGAGAAGACCAAACAACAATAAACTAAAAAATAGAGTATGAATTTATTTTTAAATAAAATAAATCTGGATGTAAAGTGGTTTCAGAGTCAGTTAATCTATTAACTTAAGGCATCATTAAGGACTTACATTTGTTTCAATATTCTCTTCTTCCATGTTCAACGTTATCAACTGATTTCTCACGTTATTTCAGTAACTTCAGATCTTATATTCTTATATGTACCCAAGGCAACTTTTGTTAAAAAATAAAAAAAGAAAGAAGGAAAGAATGGAAGAAAGAGAAAGAAAGAAAGAAAGAGAAAGAAAGAAAGAAAGGAAAGAATGTTTGTAGACTAGCAGGAGACTTTTTCTTATTTTATTTTGAAATACAGGTTGTATAATGTATCAGTCTTTGCTTCATTAACAAACATTCTAAAAATATATAAGTTGAAGAAAAAAGTGTTTATTCTCCTCACATCTGTGTGATGGCAACTTGGGCTGGGATAAGCTTGCATGACTTGTTTCTAACCAACTTGGTTGTCAGTTGAGATTACACCTGTGGTCAATTGGTAGTCTGTGGTCATATTCATATATAGAGAGGTCTACTTGGTTCGGAAAAAGGTGTGCATACTAGAATTGTAGCCATTTTTGCAATCTACCACACTTAGCATGTTGATTCCTAAACCAATTATGTCAAAGGTAATTACATTACCATTATATCTCAGACAGATACAGGGATCATTCAAATACTGGAAGAGAGTTGGCATTTTTTTTTTTAAGGTAAAAGTTTTAGGAGTTAGCAAAAGTACTTGGGCTAGCAAAAGTACCTATTCTATTCATCTTTCACTAAACATTCAAAGAGCATCTGATCTAACACACCATTTAGAAACTCTTACTAAGAACTTTTAATCTTAAGCATAGGAAACATCATATTTGGATGTGGAAAATTCCTATGATGTAGTCCTAAAAATATTGTCTATTATTTTCTATTACCTTGATTCCAGTCCTTTCTAATAATCTTCAAACTGTCCTACAACTCACCAATAATTATCAGTAATCCAATATTTGTGTTTTTCTGTAAGCAAACTTTTTGAGGCATTTCTTAAATGAAATATTTTTTCTTTATTTTTCTCAATAGCTGATTTAAGTTTTATAGCTCATTCTTTTGTAATCCAACATTGAATAAAAATTTGAAAGATTTACAAACCCTGCATAAATTTATGTATTTCACAGGTAATATCCTACTTATTGGATGTTTACAGGAGCTTCTTTATTGTTAAGATTTATAAATATGTAAAAGAACATGTACGGATTCCTGATTGTAGCCTATTAAAAAGAAGCATTAAGATCAATTTAATTTGTAAGATGATAAGACAAGAGAAAACAAGATAATATAATAAGACAAAAAAGAAAATACCTGTACATTTTCCTTTTTCATCTATTTTGTTTAATGTTCAGTTCCTGATGTTTCAACTAAATTCATGAACATTGAAGCTGTATGATCTTTGAGTTTCACTGTTATGTTTGTGAAATAGATTGCTGTTTCAAAAATCCAGAACACTGGTATAATCTGACTGAAAGGTGATTACTATCCTGACAAGATAATTGTAATGTATACAGTAATGAAAATGTTTAGATAGGTTTCATTCTTTGCTAGATTGTAATCAAGCTTTACGAGTAGCTATAATTAAACTCTACTGATGTTAATTATAAGCTTTTAGGGATCTTGTCGTCACGGACCATGCAATTCTCTTAGATGATGTCTGAAGCAGCATAGATTACAGAGTATACACAGGCCAGGTGTGGTGGCTCCTGCCTATAATCCCAGCAGTTTGGGAGGCCGAGGTTGGTGAATCAGGAAGTCAGGAGTTCGAAACCAGCTTGGCCAGCATGGTGAAACACAGTCTCTACTAAAAATACAAAAGTTAGTTGGACATGGTGGTGGGCGCCTGGAGGCTGAGGCAGGAGAATCATTTGAAACTGGAAGGCAGAGTTTGCAGTGAGCCAAGATCACACCACTGTACTCCAGCTTGGACAACAAGAATGAAATTCTGTCAAAAAAAAAAAAAAAAAGAAAGAAAGAAAAGAAAAGAAATAGAGCATATACAGCAAGACATGTAGCCATGGTCATCCAGTGTGAACAAATAAATAGTTGCTAACAGTGACATGCAGATGTCATTTATTTTTTGTTCTCTATAAATTATTTCATTTGTTTCCTTGTTAGGTATAGGAAGGCCATATATGGTATCAAATAATTTTCTCAAAATGAGCTCAGGCTCAGTGGAGCTACCCAGCCAACCTATGAAAGGTAGAGGATATTATCCATTTTCTCTATATCCACCATATTTTTATTGTCTTCAAGGTTAGTTAAAGAGATATAGCCAAATTCTGCCCCAAATGAGAACATAATGAAGACTAGACCTTTAGGTCGTGTCACTATATTTCAAATATCACAGCTTTACCTCTACTAGTTCCTTTGTTACATCTGTTCCTAGAGTGCTTACTTTTTGTGGTTCTTATAAGGTCCCTGATATTACCTTTGCCAACATCAAGGGCAGAATCACAATAGAAAGTATAGATGTGTAGCTCAGCAGTGGAAGGTTACTTAAAATAGAACTATTATTTTAACATCGACATAAGAACCACAGTTTCAATTTATTTGGACATGAACACTGAAGTTTTCTGCTTGTATTTCTTTTCTATCTATCGATAAATAGTGATTTATTTTGTCAATTCAAAGTATATCTAACCTTAACACCAATCCATCTTAAAGAAATATAAAAATTTTTAATTTTTAAATTTGAGAAACTTTAATCAATGCAAGAGACAGAAGTAGAATTAGTGCCAAGTATTGGGATTTTCTATTGTTATGGATTAAAACCTCACATTTATTTCCTTAATGACTTCTTTCAATAGTCTCTGCTCTTTCTATAGAGCAGGCCCTGTATTTCAGGACCCAGAATTTTTCTTTCCTCAGGCAGCTCTTGCTACCAACTGTTAAATTAGAAATTATGCAGGATTTGGGATATTACCCTGTTAATATGATAACTGCCTCAATTTTATAAATACATGTTTGTACACACACACACACACACACACACATATGGACTCCTGCATATAAATATATGTACATATATGGTATACATGAAGTATAGCTAAAATATATAAATCTCTACATATGTATATATGTGTGTGTGTATCTCTATCTCAGTTTTAATCGATCTATATCTATTAATAGGAATGCCATACTTCAGGATCAGAGAACAGACCTTTTATTTACTCATACCTAGCACAATGTTAGAAGCAGTGGTTGCCCATGCACCAATTCTCCACACAGTGACACAATGAAAGAAAAATGTAGCTGCTCGGTCCTCTGTACATGCAGTGTTTTTGCACCAGAGGAAATGCACCTGGGAATTATAAAACCTGGAGCTTATATTTAGGGAAGCTAGAACATTACACCATTCTTCTTCTGAAGAAGAGTGAGGGAGGCTTTTGTTCTGGAATGTAAACACATCCTCTCTAGGAAAGAGTGAAAGAAGGGAGCTGAGGAGAAGGTCTTTAACTCTCTTTTACTACCCTAATATATAAACAAATGACTTGGGATTCATTATCTTTAGAATGTAAGCAAAAGGTTTCTAGGAAGAAAGAGTTTTACTTTTCACTGGCAAAATAAATAAATTAATTAATCTCTAACTTCTAAGGCATGCTTGCAATGCAATCTTCTTTCTCCTAAGATAGATACCAGTACTCTTTGCGCTGAAAGACCTGACCATGCAGAAACATGCAAATATTCATGGAGCATTATTGCCCAACACCACCATAATGTTTGTGATGGTTAATACTGAGTGTCAGCTTGATTGGATTCAAGGACACAAAGTATTGTTCCTAGGTGTGCCCATGAGGGTGTTGCCAAAGGAAATTAACATTTGAGTTAGTGGACTGAGAGAGGCAGACCCACCTCAATCTGGGTGGGCACCATCTAATCAGCTGCCAGAGCAGCTAGGATAAAGCAGGCAGAAGAATGTGGAAGGATCTGACTTGCTGAATCCTCCAGCCTTCATCTTTCTCCCATGCTGGATACTTCCTGCCCTCAAACATCACACTCCAAATTCTTCAGCTTTTGGACTCTTGAACTTATACCAGGATTTGTCATGGCCTCTCAAGCCTTTGGCCACAGACTAAGGCTGCACTTTCATCTGGCTTCCCTACTTTTTAGGTTTGGGGACTTGGACTGGCTTCCTTCCTCCTCAGCTTGTAAGACGGCCTATTATGGGACTTCACCTTGTGATCTTTTGAGTCAATTCTCCTTATAAGCTCCCCTTTATATATACATATATCCTATTAGTTCTGTCTACTTAGAGAACCCAGACCAATACAGTGTGCTTCCTCATATATTCATCAATCCTGGGATGTTAAACTCCAATAAATCTCTCTCTTCTTTTAAACTATGGTTCTTAAATTAATAGCATGTCTCTTCCTCTATCATCCGGGGCAACTAACCAAAATTTTTCAATAATTTTAAACAATTCTTAAAAGATAACAAGAGCCAGTGCCTTCAAGTGGTTGGTGATTTTTCCTTATTAAAAAAATTCTTCCCCCCCCCCCCTCCTAATTAAAATAAAGTCAAAGTGTGAAAATAGTATGACACAAAACAAAACAAATATGGGGTAAATAACAAATTCGGCAGCTCAATAATTTATGCTTCCAAAGGTTCCTTCATTTTAGCCTTGCCTGATAGTAGATTCTCCTCTTACCTGATGGCTTTTATTACTGAAAATGTAATTTTGCATTGTACAGCCTCCACAAATTCTGATATGGAAATCTTTAAATGTTGTTCTAAGTGTTTAAACAATATTCTTTCTTTCTTTTTCTTTTCCTTTCATATTATTTTAATTTAGAAATAGAGAACTGCTTGGAAAAAATAAAAAGGAAGAAACCACAAAATATTCAGCAAATTGTCACTCCATGAGCTTCTCAAACTCTCACTTGTTCACTCATCCTTAAGATGGAAAATACTCTTCCAAAACATAGTCAACCACTAGCAATTATGTTATTAATAGGAATATGAACCAATTACACCAAAAATCCAATGAATCCCATTATAGCAAATCTTATTGCTGTTGCCATGGCAATGTTCTGAAATTATTTTCTATCAGGTTCGGAAAGATGCCCAAACCATGTTCTTCCATTTAAGGAGACCATCAAACATTTTTGAATAGGGGTGCGTCTATAGTGTTAATTTATAATAACTATTTCAGTGGCAATTGGGTCAAAATATTATTGTGGATAGACAGGAGACTGGGAAAACACAGCAGAGAATATTGCAATAATCTAGGTTTAAGACCATGCACACATAAATCGTTGCAGCAATGGAAGTAATAAAAAGAAAACTTTGAAAGTAGGAGACATTTGAAAACAGTAACTCATACATGAGTTTTCAAGTATGGGAATAGTTAAAAGTCAAAATCAACAACACTTATGTGGTGAGAATAATGAAAATATTCTTGATTACAAGTAAAGTCAAAAAAGAACAGAGAATCCAGAAATAAATCCATGCATTTACAGTCAACCTGTTTTAGACAAAGTTGCCAGAAATATACATTGTGGAAACATACATATCTTCAATAAATGGTATTGTGAAAACAGGGTATTTATATGCAGAAGAATAAAACTAATCCCCCATTTCTTACCATATTAAAAATTAAATCAAATAGGTTAAAGACTTAAATCTATGACTTGAAAAACTACTAGAAGAAAGCTAAGACTGGAAAAATCACTATAAAACTACTAGAAGAAAACATTGGGAAAATGTTTCAGGTCATTTGTCTGAGCAAAGAGTCTTGAGTAATACCTCAAAAGCACAGGCACTCAAAGCAAAAATGGACAACTGAGATCCCATCAAGCTTACAAGCTTTTGCATAACACATGAAATGATAAACAAAATGAAGGACAACCTACAGAATGGAAGGACATGTTTGTAAACTATTCAAATGGCAAGGAGTTGGCCAATAGGTATATGAAAAAATTCTTAACATAACCAATCATCAGAGAAATGTAAATCAAATGGCTTTCATCCAAAAGATAAAAAATAACAAAAGCTAACAAGGATGTGGAGAAGAAGAATCCTTATACACTTTTGGTGGGAATGTAAATTAGTACAACCACTATGGAGAACAATATGGAGGTTCCCCTAAACACCATAAATGGAATTACCACATGATCCAGAAATCCCACTACTGAGTACATATCCAAAGAAAATATATTGGTATATTAAAGAGATATCTGCATTCTCATTTTTATTGCAGTACTATTCCCAATAGCCAAAATATGGAATGAAACTAAGTGCCCATCAACAGATTAAAAGATAAAGAAAATGTCATATATATGCATAATGGAATATTATTCAACCATAAAAATAATAAAATTCTGTCATTTGCAGTAACATAGATGGAATTAGTCTTCTGTGTCTGGCTCATTTTATTTAATATTCATTATGTTAAATAAATATTCATTATGTTAAATAAAATGAGCCAGACACAGAAGGACAAATGTCACATGTTCTTACCATATGTGGGAGTTTAAAAAAGTGATCTAATAAAAGTAGAGAGTAGATTGATGGTTATCAAAGGCTGAGAAAACTATTGAGAAGGGTGGATAAGAAGGAGCTGGTTAATAAGCACAAAAATACAGTTGCTAGAAATTAGGTCCAGTGTTTGATAGCACTATAGGGTGAGGTGACTACATTTAATAATAATTTATTGCACATATATTTCAAGATAACTAGAGAGTAGATCTAAAATGTTTCCAACACAAGGAAATAAGAAGTGTTTGAGGTGATAGATATTTCAATACTCAGATTTAATCAATGCACATTGTATGTTTGTATCAAAGTACCACATGTACTCCATAAATATGTACAGAGAAAGGGGAGTTTATTTAAGAAATATTATGTTTTGAATTCTTGTTAGAATAGTTGTGTAGAATGGTACAATACTCTAGACTGTCACTATGAGAACACTGGGCTTAATTAATCTTGGGTATGGCAAAGGAAATTATATTTATGTTTTTACTGTTAGAACCACTAATTTGTCTCTGCTTCTCTTCACTTAATGTAGACATTTTTCTGGTTGTAACTTAGTCTCATAGACAAGAATTACACACCTTTCCTACAAAGTTTTCACTACTGTGACATTATTTTCAGGAATACTAACTGTCAAAGGTGGCATCCACACTTCACAGTTCTTCACTTGGCCTGTGAAATCTTTGCAATATATTTTGAGTATGTGTTCCAGAGTATATGTATATTTGTGTTAAGAAACTAATTCCATATAGTTCAACTTTATTCCATTAGAGATATTACATTATAAGCTTCTGCTAACTCAGTGACTTATTTGTACATTCATGTTTAGTGAATCAATATAATTGCACATCTAATCATGGCTCTTTTCTTGTGCAATTTTAATGCATTTTACAGATGGATAGAAAATTGTGCTTCTAATATTAATGACTATTTGTCCTTTTAAAGTGTTTTTTCCCAAAAACGCTTTCGGTAATCATTTTCTGCTTTGCTCTTCTGTAATATAGGGGTCTCAATCTGATATCAACATAGACCTTTACATTTATTTGCTTTTCTTTTCATACAATTTTACGTGAATTATAGACATTAAATCTTAAAGCTTTAAAACTCCCTAAGAAGGTACAATTAATACGATGCTATAATTGAGGAGCAAGCATATACACAACCTTGAGCTAATCTAATTTTCTGATTTATTTTATAAGATTTAAAGCAATTAGGCTCATGTTAATAAGTAAGCTTATCTTTAGAACTCCCCCAGTAATACAGTATGGTGCATATCTGCATGTGATATCTGGAGGCTTATAGCAATCTCAGTATCGTAAGTCCTATTTTTTTTTTGTTCGGTGGCTATATTTGATTGAATAGACAGATGTAACAGAGGTAAGCATATACATAATATGTAGTAAGTTTAATTTATATAGATAGTACTACAATAATTAAACTATCCAAATCGATAAACTTTCATATTTTTCAGACTATAGATCACTTAGACCAGGTAAAATGTGTATGCCAAATGATTTAACCTGGGAATGCAGATGTTTTTCCATGAGGGGGGAGGGAATAAACATAAGAACTTCATGTGCCTGGTTAAAATACTTAATATAGCTCTGTCTTTCAATGTCTCACTCCCTTTTTGACTTTTGTTGTAGGTTTAACTGTGAAGCAGGGGGAAAAAACAGTCTCTTAGAATAACACACATTGTACTGTGTCTTGTGTTGGCATGAGAATATGTAATCATCCTCCTTGGGTTAGATTTTGAGAGACCCTGAATTTAAAGGGAAAACATTTTTATGAGTAATAGTCTTGATGTTGGAAATCTATAATGATAACCAGGTCATAATGATAAATAAATTCATAGTAAAGTTAGCACAAAATCAAATGCTATCAATTTATATCTTTAAGATAGAAAAACAGTTTATATAGCTTAAGGCATATTTTTAGAAATATTTTATAATATTTTTCAACTGTGTGTAATTTCTTTAAAAATATTAAACTGAATGAGCTAGGCGAGAATTAAAGATACATGTATTTGTAGGAATACTTCCTACTTTTGAAATACTTTATTTGTGAAAATAATTTTAGGGGGCAAATATGAAGAATACTATGGAAGCAACCTTATGATAAGTCATTTGTTTTTCTGTAATCTGTCTTATTGTATATCTTGTTAAGAAACTTGTTGAGCAATTCTGCTGCATCAACTGGCACCTGACAAGAGTATCATCAGTCATTTCAGAGGTTTTGGCCTACAAACTCTTTTATGGGATTCAGGAGGGATGTGGATTTAAATTTTAAACTGGTTTCTGTCAGTGTGACAAATGAACACCAGAAAATTGTAGGATAATGGTAGAATGCCGAAATGCATGCCAGGGTAATGGGCTGATCTTCAAGTGAAATCAACAAAAATAGCCTTGAAATAGCTCCAGGTTACACCATTACTTTCATTTTATGTACAAGGCATAAGAACAGCATATTACTAATTTTTTAAACAATGCATTATATTTAGAGGTTGCATGATTTATTCCTGAGTAATTAAAACCATAGAAGAATAATTTTAACAAAACTGTTAATAAAGCATTGTTAGCAAAATTTTTTGAAAAGTCCAAATAAGATATTAAGACAAGATATGAAAAGCATTTCCTCTCAGCTTATTTTTTTCCAAATTCGTTTTGTTGGCAAACTGATTGTTGCTTTATTCCTTTATTGGTTTGGTATAACAGTGATAACAGTGATATTCCGAAGTGAGCATTCTTGTCCTGAATTTTCAAATATGTTTTAGCTTGAAAGAACTAGAAAAGATTATTGCATTTTGATGAAGTGTATTTTAATAAATCTGGGGACTCTTAACAAAATTAATTGAAGCAGTGACTGATATGATATGAACTGGAGCACAGTGTAGCCTGCCTCAGGCTTTAGATTCTATACTCAGAAGTCAGAACTAGAAAAGTGCTTGGCTTCAAACTTTTTCATTTCCCAAGAGCTTTTTTCTTGTATCATGTAAAACAGCTTTAGCTGCATAGTTGATCTCTTGCAATGAAATCAACATAAATGGTTCAATGTTGGTAAGACAAGTCACTTTAAGATAGTTGAAATCATTTTGTGTAGAATTTTAATAAAATATTAATTGTTTAAAATTTCCAAATTAAATACTTGTCAGAGTTATTGTGACATGATGGTAAAGAAATATTAAAAGCAAATATGTTTTCATAAGTATGGTTTAAAAATTAATATGTTAAAGATGTATTTAATACTTACCTCCACTGGAATCTTAAGTGTTTTATAAAAACATTTTAATTGTTTAAGCAAAAAAAATGAGTCATTTTGCTTTAAAAATGCTGCAGTTAAGTCTTTTATGAATATATTCTTTTGGTAAATTTATATCATTTTTTGAATCTGAAAACCAATAATTTATAATTTCATAACATGACTCTGGTATCTGTTTTACTTCACAGATAATAAGAAAAAGAATTAGATTACATTGGGGGAGAAATATGTGTTTTCTTTTATTAACACCTTTTAATCATTAAGAATAAAGATAGTAAATAAAACCAACTGTTCAGATAATGATAGCACAATTTAATGCTTTTTATATCTATTTAATGAAAATTTATTCCTTATCTAAATTTATTCTGAATTAGAAATTATATTTGGCATAGTATACAAAATTATTGAAGCATTTAAATGCTATTAAATGTGATTTTTGTTACCATACAGTACAGTATAATACTAAAGGATTATTAAATACTTATTATCATTACATTGATTTCATTAATATTCTTCAATATGTCAAAATAAAAACTGTACTCAACAACGAGATAGACCTGGTAAATTGATTTTAGCAGCCTAGTACATCTCTAGCCAGTTCAAATGTCATTGATAGTCAACCTGATGTTTTGGGGAGTCTGAGGAACTAAATTGATGCCCTTCAGAGTCATAATGGCACCTACATAATTATGTTATTTTAAAGAATGCATTGATAAAATAGCATAGAGGTTGCAAAATATAAAATGTCTCAATTTTATGGGGAAATGTTGATAAGAATAAATTTTTTAAAAATACACAAACTATAAAAATCTGTATTGGCAGAATTATGCACTAATACACTGAACTAAATACATTTGAAATATGTTTTTTCCTTCCCTTAGACTATGCAAACATATGTAAATGTGAAATATGCACATGAAAGTACAAAAGGAACCTGTTTGGGCAATTTTAAAGAAACTGAAATGCAAAAAAATAAAATAAAATAATGTAACACAACATTCTATAATATTCACCAGTAATATAGGCTCAAGTAAAACAAACTAATAAAGGCAATAAAGTGAAATAAAATATTGTATTTTATTCTTCTTTCATGATATTGGAGTTCTGAGCAGAATTATAGCATGTATCACATGTACTGGTTTAGCAAATATTCATTATAATGAAATATAATGATGGTAGTTGCTATAACCAAAGAGGAGTTACTGGTCTTTATAAATTTTGTGATATTGTTTATTTTGGGAGAGTCACCTTTATGGTCAAAATTACTCTTGGTAATCAAATAGTGAAATTATTTTTTGGAATTCCTTAGTCTAATATCCAATGTAGAAACCACCTAAAATTAAATTACCCATGAAATTTCTAGAAAGCTGCCATGTTGAAAACTTGTATGTTTTCCTCATACAGGTGCTATAACTCACCAAAGTTTCCCTTACATTGAAAGAAATGGTCTTTTAGTTTGTCTTGCAACAGTTGAAGTAGTTACATTTGCAGGTTCTATGTGGTATCAAAAACATAACAAATAAAATGTCCTTAAATATTAGAATCACATTCAGCATTATGAAAGAACTATCCAATTCTGTGTGCAAAGGTTCTGGGCCTGAGGAAATAAACCAACACAATTTCAAGCTCACTTTTGAGTAAAAACTCACTGGTAACTCTGGAGAAATGCCCAGGTTATTTGCTCTTTTCTATCTCACAAGGTGTTCCACCTGTCTCTTTTCTAAGTCCTTGTACATAAAGAAAAGAATATTAAATATAGTTAAATTGAATGCACATATGATGTAATTTCAAAAATAACATTCACAGAGGAGAAAGATAGAAGGGTCCATCAATCACCTCTCCCAGCAAGCACACCAATTTAACAACTCTCTACACACAAAAAGAATCACCTTTATAAGAACAAAAAATTAACTGAGGCTTCCTATTACCTAGAGTTAACTTCTATCACTGCAAGAGGCACTGAAGAGATTTAAAAAAAAAAAAAAAACAGTTTTGAAGCCGGATGCCACCCTTTCCCCACCCCTGGGCAGTCACAACTTGGTCCTGAGTGTCTCTGGGCACTGGAGGAGGGAGAGCACAACAATTGTGAATTATTGAACTCAATGTTGTCCTGTTAGAGCAGAAAGGAAAACTAGACCAAACTAAACTGGTGTCCACACACTAAAGGAGCATATAAACTAGCCCTAGCCAGAGGAGCAGTCAGAACTTGAGTTTCCACAAACCTTGCCACCAAGGGCTGAAGTTCTCTGGATCTCAAAGTAAACTTGAAAGGCAGTCTGGTTCATAAGGATTGCAACGCTTAGGTGAGTCCTAGGCCTGAACCGGGCTCAGAGACAGTGAACTTGGGGTCACGGGACCAACTGACACACCAGCTGGGATAGCTAAGAAAGCGCTGATATCAACCCTTCCCTAACCTAGGACTGCACAGCTTGTGGTTCCAAAAGAGATCCCTTCTTTCCACTTGATGAGAGCAGAGGAAAGAAACAGTGGGAAGGACTTTGTCTTGCATCTTGGATACAGCTCAGCCACAGGAGTATAAGGCACTGGACGGAGTTGTGAGACTCCCATTCTAAGACCTAGCTCCTGGACAACATTTCTAGACCCACCCTGGGGTAGAAGGAAAACTGGATAATGTCTTTGCCAGGCATACTGGCTCTTGCCTGTAAGCCCAGCAATTTGGGAGGCTGAGGTGGGAGTATCACTTGAGGTTAGGAATTCAAGACCAGTATGGACAACATAGTGAAATCTTCAGCTCTACAAAAAAAAAAAAAAAAAAAAAAGGAGCCAGGTGTAGTGATGCTTGCCCATAGTCTCAGCTACAGAAGGGGCTGAGGTAAGAGAGTTGCTTGAGCCCAGGAGTCTGAGGCTGCAGTGAGGTATGATGGCATCACTGTACTCCAGCCTGGGTGACAGAGCAAGACCTTATCTCAAAATACAGAAGTAAACAAAAATAATGTCTTTTATAAATCATGTAGAGATATTTTATTTTATTCAATTCGATATCTTTGGGGAGGCAATTCTCTACCGTGTTTCTACACATGTAAGTCTATTTACTCAAGGACATTTCTACAGCTAGCAGCAAATGAAATTAGACTTCTCTTTCCAGACCAAGGAACAAATTTATTTATATTTAAGAATAATAATGTCTTAGAGGAGATTGGCTTACATTACTGCGCAATAAAGACAATGTCTACATGGCAGCAAAGGATGGTCAGGTTTGCCAGCAGCCCCTTATAAGACTGGGGATTTCCTAAGCCCAGGCTTTCTCAGCTGTGACATGGATCCACCTGGATCCAATCTTCAACTTCCCCCCTCCCTCACTGGGGGGACAGAGAGAACTGATGCCTACGTAGAGCTCTTGCTGCTGGACTGCAAGCCTTGCTGCTATACTGTTTCTTAGAGATTGCTTGATCATTTGACAATAACTTGTCATTTTTCATTTTTGTCAGTACATAGCTGGCATATATATTTATGGGGTACATGAGATATTTTGATATAGTCATGCAATGTGTAATAATCACATCAGAGTAAATGGAGTATTTACTACCTCAAGCATTTATCATTGTTTTAGTGTTACAAACATTCCAATTATATGCTTTTGTTTATTTTTAAATGTACAATAATTGATTGTTGACTGAAGTCACACTGTTGTGCTATCAAATGCTGGCTCTTATTCATTCTATCTAACTATATTCTTGTACCTATTAACCATCCCCTTTCTCCCCTGCCTCCAATACCCTTCCCAGCCTTTGGTAACCATCGTTCTAGAATCTGTCTCCATGAGTTCAATTGTTTTAATTTTTAGCTACCACAAATAAATGAGAACATGTGAGGTTTGTCTTTCTGTGCCTATTTCACTTAACATAATATCCTCCAGTTTCACCCACGTTGCTGCAAATAAAAAGATTGTATGCTTCTTTTGTCTGCATAGGTACCACATTTTCATTTTTTGTGTGTATATGTACTACATTTTCTTTATCCATTCATCTATTAGTGGACACTTAGGTTGCTTCTAAATCTTCGCTATTGTAAATAGTGCTGCAATAAACATGGGAGTGCAGATACCCTTTGATACACTGATTTTCTTTTTTTTGCATTTATATCTACCAGTGGGATTGCTGGATCATATGGTAGCTCAATTTTTAGTCATTTGAGGAACCTCTTTACTGTTATCCATAGTGGCAGTACTAACTTAAAAGGTTTCCTTTTTCTCTTTATCCTTGCCAACATTTGTTATTGTCTGTCTTTTGAATAAAAGCCACTTAAACTGGTGTGAGATGAAATCTCATTGTAGTTTTGATTTGCATTTCTCTGATGATCAAAAATATTGAGCACCTTTATATATACCTGTTTGCCATTTGTATGCCTTCTTTTGAGAATTGTCTATTCAGGTCTTTTGCTCATTTTAAATCAGATTATTAGATTTTTCCCTGTTGAGCAGTTTTAGTTCTTTTCACATTCTGGTTACTAATCCCTTGCCAGATGAATAGTTTGAAAATACTTTTACCCATTCTGTTGTCTCTTAACATTGTTGATTGTTTCTTTTGCTGTGCAGAAGCTTTTTAACTTGATATGATACCATTTTTGCATTCTTGCTTTGGTTGTCTGTGCTTGTGGGGTATTACTCAAGATATCTTTGCCCAGACCAATGTCCTGGAAAGTTTCCCTGATATTTTCTTTAAGTAGTTTCATAGTTAGTTGGGGTCTTATATTTAAGCCCTTAATCTATTTTGATTTGATTTTCATATACGGTAACAGATAGGTGTCTAATTTCACTTTTCGGTATATGGCTATCCATTTTACCCAGCATCATTTATTGAAGGGACTCTTCTTTCCCCAATACTTCAGTTTTTAATAGTTGATTTTAATATATTTACATATTCTGTGATCATTTACATATTTGAATTATTTCTTTCACTTCTTTAAATTTAAAATTTACTGTGTTTTTCTCTGTTCAATTTAATTCTGTCTTTTCCTGATATTTATTGGTTGAATAATATTGTTTTTCTTTTAAAGGCTTTTGATTTCTTTGGTGTTTTGGAATTTCTACATTGTCTTCTGCATCTTCAATGTCCATTAAACTTAAACAGTTATGTAAATATTATTTTCTTTGAAAAGTATAAATTATTCAGTATTTGTGTTATCTAGCTAACTTGGATTAAAAACATAAGCTTGCTAAAATTAAAGGTCTGGCATATTTGTTATATCAGCATAATGACTTTTGGTTTCATTGAGTTTCTCTAGTCTTCTCTATTTTCTGTTTTTTAAAAATAAATGTTATTCAGTTTACATTCTAATTTTTACCATTCTCTTGATTCCAGCCCTTTTAGGTTATTTTGCTCTTTTTTTGAGGTACAAAAAAGGTAATTGATATGAGTTCTTCCTTCTAATATAGTCATTTAAAGTAATACATTTCCTTCTAAGCATTGCTAAGAGCAACCTATGCACTTTGGTGTGTACGTTCTTATCTTCATTTGGTTCAATCTGTTTTCTAATGCCTCTCATTATTTGTTTTTGGAACCATTTAAAAGTATGTTGTTTAATTTCCAAATATTCAGTTATTTTAAAATTTATTTTAGTGGACAGAGAACATGATTTGTATGTCTTCAAACATTTTTAATTTGTTTTACTGCATAGAATATGATCTATTCTAGAGAATGTTTCATATGCTCTTGAAAAGAATGTGTATACTTCTGTTGGTAAAAAATTGTTTATATAAAGGCCAGTAAGATTTAAATTGTTGGAAATATTGCAAAAGTCTTCTAAATTGAACATAATTTTCTCTTTAGTTTTTCTGTAAATTAAGAATAAGCTGTTAATTTATTCAAACATTGTCAAATTTCCTAATTCTAATTTTGATTCTATCAATTTTGCTCCATGCATATTGAATATCTGCTGTGGAAGTGGGTATGCATTTATAATTGTTATAATTTCCTGATAAATGTACCTTCAGATGATGTTTTTGAACCTAAGTCTCTATGTCTGATGTTAATGTAGCTACTCCAGCTCTCTTTCGGTAGCAATTCACACACACACACACACACACACACACACACACACACCCCACACCCCAACTTTGTTTCAATAAATGCCCTTTTTATTCTCCTTATTTGGGCTGTTAATTTTACACATTTATATATAAATGTTATGATACCAACAATGTTACATTATAATAATTATTGTTTTATGAAGCTGTGTGTCTTTAAAAATAATAAGAAAAAAGGGGAAGATACATTTATATAGTCTATTGTCACTTTTGTCCAATTTTCTCTGGTACATTCAAGCATTTTTTATAATTATTTTCCAGCTGTTTGACTGTGATGTGACTCTGGTTTTTCTTTCTAATTACTTTACATGAGGGTCTCTGAATTTAGAAATTCATTTTTTGTTGTATTTTATTAATTCTGGAAAATTCATGATCATTTCCTCTTCATAGGTTTCTTCTGTCTCAGTTCTTTCACTTCCTCCTCTTGGACTCCATTTACATGGATGTTAGACAGTTTTATATTATACTACATGTGTTGGATACCCTATTATTTGAATACCCTGCTTTATTGTTTTTATTTTCCCACTTTTTTTAGTTCATTGTATTGTTAAATGTTTTATTTTAAGTATGTATTATTTTTGTTAGTATATGATAATTGCACATTTTTATGGGGTAAATGTGGCAATTAGAGGTCACTTTAATAAGTGAAATAAGTCCAGCACATACAGACAACTATCACAGAGGCTCACTTACATTTTAGAGCCAAAAATGTTGATTTTGTGGAAGTAGAGAGTAGGATTATGGTTACCAGAGACTGGGAATTGGGTGGAAGGTGACAAAGAGGGGTTGGTTAGTGGGTGTACACATATGGTTAGATAGAATAAATAAATTTTAGTATTCAATAGCAGAGTAGAGTCTTGAAAAGGGCTTTGATCCTTTGGATTTAGTTGTCTTACTGTCTTTCAAACTCAGTTTTCTGATGGACTAAAAAAATTAATGATGTTATTCACCATTCACTTTTACTTGTCATTTGAGTAGGAAAATGATTCTTTTGGTTTTCTACTTCTTAAAATAACAAGAAATCTGAAGTTGGACATGGTGGCTCACACCTGTAATCACAGCACTTTGGGAGGCTGAGGTGGGCGGGTCACTTGTGTTCAGACATTCCAGTCTGGGCAACATGGTGAAATTCCATCTTAAAACAAACAAACAAAAATTTAGCTGTTTGTGGTGATGCACGCCTGTAGTCTCGGTCACTCAAGAGGCCCAGGTGGGAGGATCACTTGAACCTGCAATAAGATTGAGTTTGCAGCTGGAGGTTGAGGCTGAGATGAGCCGTGATCTTGCCACAGCATTCCAGCCTGGACAACAGAGTGAGGTGCTATCTGGAAAAAAGAAAAAAGAAAAAGAAATCCTAATACTAATATATTCTTTTATATATCTAGATAACATTTATTGTTTTAGGAATTCTTGTTATAAGCAAAA
Organism: Ateles fusciceps; assembly: GCA_036589455.1. Taxonomy (NCBI): domain Eukaryota; kingdom Metazoa; phylum Chordata; class Mammalia; order Primates; family Atelidae; genus Ateles; species Ateles fusciceps. The sequence goes on along the minus strand of JAZHEH010002475.1, from coordinate 10,327 downwards.
TATAGCTTTTAATAATTTAGCTTTTAGAAATATTTAATTATTAAATATAGATATATTTAGAAATATATAAATTATTAAAATATAGATTTTAATAATTTAGCTTTAGAAACTGTGTTTTAATCTTTCAATGTAAATCTTCCACATTAACTAGAAACAGCAGTAAGTTACCCCTTACTCTGGATTATTTTATGTTCTCAGTTTGCCAGGCAATCTTTCATTTTCTCATTCTCTCTGTTTTGTTTCCCATTGGATTAAATACAGTTTCTCTTCATATTTTTTCTTTAAAATAATTTACTTTTATGCTAAATTATTTGATTTATTGCTTAAATTTATTTTTCTACATGTCTATAGTTAATACGTCCATTCATATCATCAACTATTCTTCCTTCCAGTTACATATTGAAAATAGGTGACATTTTACTTTGACATTAAGCTTTAAAATGGTATTTTTAAGAATTAATAATTATTTAGGAAATACTATTTTACTGTTTTTATGAGTGACGATTATGGTAATTTTTTGCATGTAACTAAATATTTTAAATTGAGTTTATATCCTTATAATTTTTTAATAGGGAATCTATAGGTAGCCCTGAAAATATCTCTATTTTGTGTCATCTTAAAATGTAATTTTCTTGTATATCAAATTAAAAATTACTTCTTTTCATCCATTTTGCTATTTCTTTGATTTTGTATCCTTGATTTCTTACATCAAATATTATTTTATTTTGTCTCTTTTCCCTTCCTTGAAACATGGTGAATATAAATGTAAATTTGTTATAGGACAGAGCTATAAATGATGAATATTCCCTATTGAACACATTTTGAATTACTATTAGATGTTATTTAACTTTCTCTTGGCTGAAAAATTGCTACAGCTGTTTGTAAAATATTTGTAATATTACCTGTGTGTTTCATTTTATTGAAATACAAGTCAACCTACCATTTTCTTAATTTATTGAAACTTTTGATTTTTTTTTTAATTGCATTTTAGGTTTGGGGCATTTTCAATTAATCTTTCTTCTGTGCTTTACTGGCACTCTGACTGCTGTTTCGTACGACACATGATTTTGCTTGGAAACATCAGTTTTGATATTCTCGTCAGAAAATGTTCTCAAACTGCTACATACACACATCAGTGTAACTCTCTAAGTAAATGCACACACTGTCAAGAAATCTCCGTGACATCTTTCTATTAGTGTTTAATTTGAGATTTTTCCCATTACAGCACAGGCCCAATTTCCGCCTGCAATATCCCAATCTAGCTTCTGTAAGAAATGTGTTTCAAAGCTAGTGAATCTAAACAATGTTTCAAATCTCTTAGCTGAGCGAACACACACCATATCAGTTTCATAGAAATGATTCTTCTGTGCTTTACCGGCAGTCTTACTGCTATTTCGTATGACACTGGATTTTGCTTGGAAACATCAGTTTTGATATTCTCATCACAAAACTTTCTCTAACAGCTACATACACACGTCAGTGGAACTCTCTAAGTTGAAGACTTACGTTGTCAAGCCATCTCGGTGATAGCTTCCTATTAGTGTTTGAGGTGAGATCTTTCCTATTACAGCACATACGCACTTTCCCCATGGAATATCCCATTCTAGCTTCCGTAAGAAATGTGTTTCTAAGCTGCTGAATCTAAACAACGTTTCAACTCTCTTAGATGAACGAACACACACCATACCAGTTTCACAGTTACGTTTCTTCTGTGCTTTACCGGCAGTCTTACTTCTATTTCCTATGACACTGGATTTTGCTTGGAAACATCAGTTTTGATATTCTCCTCACAAAACTTTCTCAAACTGCTACATACACACGTCAGTGTAACTCTCTACGTTGAATGCACATATTGTGAAGCCATCTCCGTTATAGCTTCCTGTTAGTGTTTAAGGGGAGATCTTTCTTCTTACAGCACATGCATACTTTCCGTCAGGAATATCCCAATCTAGCTTCTGTAAGAAAGAACAGAAATCATAACAAACAGTCTCTCAGACCACAGTGCAATCAAGTTAGAACTCAGAATTCAGAAACTGACTCAGAACCACACAGCTTCATGGAAACTGAACAACTGGCTCTTGAATGTTGACTGGATAAACAATGAAATGAAGGCAGAAATAAAGATGTTCTTTGAAACCAACGAGAACGAAGACACAACATACCAGAATCTCTGGGACACATTTAAAGCAGTCTCTAGAGGAAAGTATATAGCAATAAATGCCCACATGAGAAGCAAGGAGAGATCTAAAATTGACACCCTATCATCAAAATTAAAAGAGCTAGAGGAGCAAGATCAAAAAAACTCAAAACCTAGCAGAAGACAAGAAATAACTAAGATCAGAGCAGAACTGAAGGAGATAGAGACACGAAAAACTCTTCAAAAAATCAACAAATCCAGGAGCTGGTTTTTTGAAAAGGTCAACAAAATAGACAGACCACTAGCCAGATTAATAAAAAAGAAAAGAGAAAATAATCAAATAAATGCAATAAAAAACGATAAAGGGGATATCACCACAGATTCCACAGAAATTCAAACCATCATCAGAGATTATTACAAACAACTCTATGCACATAAACTAGTAAACCTGGAAGAAATGGATAAATTCCTGGACACATGCATCCTCCGAAGCCTAAACCAGGAAGAAGTCGAAACCCTGAATAGACCAATAACAAGGTCTGAAGTTGAGGCAGCAATTAAGAGCCTACCACCCAAAAAAGCCCAAGTCCAGATGGGTTCACAGCAGAATTCTACCAGACATACAAAGAGGAGCTGGTACCATTCCTTCTGAAACTATTCCAAACAATCCAAAGACAGGGGAATCCTTCCTAAATCATTTTATGAGACCAACATCATCCTGATACCAAAACCTGACAGAGACTCAGCAAGAAAAGAAAACTTCAGGCCAATATCCATGATGAACATAGATGCAAAAATCTTCAATAAAATACTGGCAAACCGATTGCAACAGCACATCAAAAAGCTTATCCACCATGATCAAGTAGGCTTCATCCCGGGGGATGCAAGGCTGGTTCAACATACGCAAATCTATAAACATAATCCACCACATAAACAGAACCAAAGACAAAAACCACATGATAATCTCAATTGATGCAGAGAAGGCCTTTGACAAAATTCAACAGCCCTTTATGCTAAAAACTCTCAATAAACTAGGTATTGATGGAACGTATCTCAAAACGATAAAAGCTATTTACGACAAACCAACAGCCAATATCATACTGAATGGGCAAAAACTAGAAGCATTCCCTTTGAAATCTGGCACTAGACAAGGATGTCCTCTCTCACCACTCCTATTCAATATAGTACTGGAAGTTCTAGCCAGAGCAATCAGGCAAGAAAAAGAAATAAAGGGTATTCAAATAGGAAAGGAGGAAGTCAAATTGTCTTTATTTGCAGACGATATGATTGTATATCTAGAAGACCCCATCGTCTCAGCCCAAAATCTCCTGAAACTGATAAGCAACTTCAGCAAAGTCTCAGGATATAAAATCAATGTGCAAAAATCACAAGCATTCCTATACACCAATAACAGACTTAAAGACAGCCAAATCAAGAACCAACTGCCATTCACAATCGCTACAAAGAGAATAAAATACCTAGGAATACAACTAACAAGGAACGTAAAGGACCTCTTCAAGGAGAACTACAAACCACTGCTCAATGAAATAAGAGAGGACACAAACAGATGGAGAAATATTCCATGTTCATGGCTAGGAAGAATCAATATTGTCAAAATGGCCATACTGCCCAAAGTAATTTACAGATTCAACGCTATCCCTATCAAGCTACCAATGACCTTCTTTGAAGAACTGGAAAAAACCACCTTAAACTTCATATGGAACCAAAAGAGAGCTCGCATAGCCAAGTCAATTCTAAGCAAAAAGAACAAAGCTGGAGGCATCACACTCCCGGACTTCAAATTATACTACAAAGCTACAGTAATCAAAACAGCATGGTACTGGTACCAAAACAGAGATATAGACCAATGGAACAGGACAGAGACCTCCGACGCAACACAACACATCTACAACCACCCGATCTTTGACAAACCTGACAAAAACAAACAATGTGGAAGCGAGTCCCTGTTTAATAAATGGTGTTGGGAAAACTGGCTAGTCATGTGCAGAAAGCAGAAGCTGGACCCCTTCCTGACACCTTACACTAAAATTAACTCCAGATGGATTAAAGACTTAAACATAAGACCTAACACCATAAAAACCCTAGAAGAAAATCTAGGCAAAACGATTCAGGACATAGGTGTAGGCAAGGACTTCATGACCAAAACACCAAAAGCAGTGGCAACAAAAGCCAAAATAGACAAATGGGACCTAATCAAACTCCATACCTTCTGCACAGCAAAAGAAACAGTCATTAGAGTGAATCGGCAACCAACAGAATGGGAAAAAATTTTTGCAGTCTACCCATCTGACAAAGGGCTGATAACCAGAATCTACAAAGAACTGAAACACATTTACAACAAAAAAACCAACAAGCCCATTCAAAAGTGGGCGAAGGATATGAACAGACACTTTACAAAAGAAGACATACATGAAGCCAACAAACATATGAAAAAATGCTCATCATCACTGGTCATTAGAGAAATGCAAATCAAAACTACATTGAGATACCATCTCACGCCAGTTAGAATGGCGATCATTAAACAATCTGGAGACAACAGATGCTGGAGAGGATGTGGAGAAATAGGAACACTTTTACACTGTTGGTGGGAGTGTAAATTAGTTCAACCATTGTGGAAGACGGTGTGGCGATTCCTCAAGGACCTAGAAATAGAAATTCCATTTGACCCAGCAATCCCATTACTGGGTATATATCCAAAAGACTATAAATCGTTCTACTATAAGGACACATGCACACGAATGTTCATTGCAGCACAGTTTACAATAGCAAAGACCTGGAACCAACCCAAATGCCCATCGATGATAGACTGGACAGGGAAAATGTGGCACATATACACCATGGAATATTATGCAGCCATCAAAAACGATGAGTTTGTGTCCTTTGTAGGGACATGGATGAACCTGGAAACCATCATTCTCAGCAAACTGACACAAGAACAGAAAATCAAACACCGCATGTTCTCACTCATAGGCGGGTGTTGAACAATGGGAACACATGGACACAGGGAGGGGAGTATCACACACTTGGGTCTGTCGGGGGGAAAAAGGGGAGGGATAGTGGGGGATGGGGAGTTGGGGAGGGATAGCATGGGGAGAAAGGCCAGATATAGGTGATGGGGAGGAAGGCAGCAAATCACACTGCCATGTGTGTACCTATGCAACAATCTTCCATGTTCTTCACATGTACCCCCAAACCTAAAATGCAATAAAAAAAAAAGAAAAGAAATGTGTTTCTAAACTGGTGAATCTAAACAAATTTCAACTCTCTTAGTTGAACGAACACACACAGTATAAGTTTCACAGATATGTTTCTTCTGTGCTTTAAAGGCCATCTTTCTCCTGTTTCGTACGAAATGGGATTTTGCTTGGAAACATCCGTTTTGATATTCTCGTCAGAAAACGTTCTTAGACTGTTACATACACACATCAATGTAACTCTCTAAATTAATGCACACATTGTCAAGAAATCTCCGTGATATCTTCCTATTAGTGTTTAAGGTGTGATCTTTCCCATTACAGCACATGCCCATTTTCCGTCTGGAATATCCCAATCTAGCTTCTGTAAGAAATGTGTTTCTAAGCTGCTGAATGTAAACACAGTTTCAACTCTCTAAGTTGAACGAACACACACCATATCAGTTTCACAGATACGTTTCTTCTGTGCTTTACAAGTAGTCTTACTGCTATTTCGTACGAGGCGGGATTTTGCTTTTAAACATCAGTTTTGATATTCTCCTCAGAAAACGTACTCAAACTGCTACATACACACATCAGTTTAACTCTCTAAGTTGAATGCACACGTTGTCAAGAAATCTCCGTGACATCTTTCTATTAGTGTTTAATTTGAGATTTTTCCCATTACAGCACATGCCCACTATCCATCTGGAGTATCCCAATCTAGCTTCTGTAAGAAATGTGTTTCAAAGCTGCTGAATCTAAACAAAGTTTCAACTCTCTTAGTTGAACGAACACACCGCATATCAGTTTCAAAGATATGTTTTTTCTGTGTTTTACCGGCAGTGTTACTGCTATTTAGTACGACAAGGGATTTTGCTTGGAAACATCAGTTTTGATATTCTCGTAACAAAACATTCTCTAACTCCTACATACACACGTCAGTGTAACTCTCTAAGTTGAAGGCACACATTGCCAAGCCATCTCCGTGATAGCTTCCTATTAGTGTTTAAGGTGAGATCTTTCCTGTTACAGCACATACGCACTTTCCGCGTGGAAAATCCCATTCTAGCTTCTGGAAGAAATGTGTTTCTAAGCTGCTGAATCTAAACCAAGTTTAAACTCTCTTAGTGGAACGAACACAACATATCAGTTTCAAAGATATGTTTCTTCTGTGCTTTACTGGCAATGTTACTGCTATTTTGTACGACACGGGATTTTGCTTGGAAACATCAGTTTTGATATTCTCGTCACAAAACTTTCTCAAACTGCTACATACACACGTCAGTGGAACTCTGTATGTTGAAGGCACACGTAGTCAAGCCATCTCCGTGATAGCTTCCAATTAGTGTTTAAGTTGAGATATTTCCCATTACAGCACATGCCCACTTTCCGTCTGGAATATACCAGTCTAGCTTCTGTAAGAAATGTGTTTCTAAGCTGCTGAATCTAAATAAAGTTTCAACTCTGTTAGTTGATCGAACACACACCATATCAGTTTCAAAGATATCTTTCTTCTGTGCTTTACCGGCAGTCTTACTGCTGTTTCGTACCACACAGGATTTTGCTTGGAAAGATCGGTGTTGATATTCTCGTTAGAAAACGTTCTCAAACTGCTACATACACACATCAGTGTAACTCTCTAACTTAATGCACACACTGTCAAGAAATCTCCATGATAGCTTCCTATTAATGTTTAAGGTGAGATTTTTCCCATTACAGCACATGCCCTATTTCCGGCTGGAATATCCCAATCTAGCTTCGGTAAGAAATGTGTTTCTAAGCTGCTGAATCTAAACAAAGCTTCAACTCTGTTGAACGAACACACATAGTATCAGTTTCACAGATATCTTTTTTCTGTACTTTAACGCCAGTGTTACTGCTATTTCGTATGACACGGGATTTTACTTGGAAACATCAAGTTTTGATATTCTCATCACAACACTTTCTCAAACAGCTACATACACACGTCAGTGTAACTCTCTAAGTTGAATACAAACATTGTCACACCATCTCCGTGATAGCTTCCTATTAGTGTTTAAGGTGAGATCTTTCCCATTGCAGCACATGCCCACTTTCTGTCTGGAATATCCCAATCTAGCTTCTGTAAGAAATGTGTTTCTAAGCTGCTAAATCTAAACGCAGTTTCAACTCTCTTAGTTGAAGGAACACACACCTTATCAGTTTCACAGATACGTTTCTTCTGTACTTTAACGGCAGTCTCACTACTATTTCGTACGAAGCGGGATTTTGCTTGGAAACATCAGTTTTGGTATTCTCGTGAGAAAACGTTCTCAAACTGCTACATACACACATCAGTGTAACTCTCTAAGTTGAATGCACTCATTGTCAAAAATCTCCCTTATCACCTCCTATTGGTGTGTAAAGTGAGGTCTTTCCCATCACAGTACATGCCCACGTTCCCTCTTTAATATCCCAATCTATGTCCTGTAAGAAATGTGTTTCTAAGCTGCTGAATGTAAACACAGTTTCAACTCTCTTAGTTGAAGGAATACACATCATATCAGTTTCACAGATATGTTTCTTCTGTGCTTCAAAGGCAGTCTTACTGCTCTTTCTTAAGACACGGTATTTTGCTTTGAAAAATTAGTTTTGATATTCACGTCGAGAAACGTTCTCAATCTGCGTCATACATACATCAGTGCAATGCTCTAATTTAAAGCACATATTGTCAAGAAATCTAAGTGATACCTTCCCTTTAGTGTTTAAGTTGAGATCTTTCCCAATACAGCACATGCCCACTTTCCGTCTGGAATATCCCAATCTAGCTTCTGTAAGAAATGTGTTTCTAAGCTGCTGAATCTAAAGAAAAGTTTTAACTCTCTTAGTTGAAGGAACACATACCATATCAGTTTCACAGATACGTTTCTTCTGTGCTTTACAGGCAGTCTTACTGCTATTTCGTACGAGGCGGGATTTTGCTTTTAAACATCAGTTTTGATATTCTCCTCAGAAAACGTACTCAAACTGCTACATACACACATCAGTTTAACTCTCTAAGTTGAATGCACACATTGTCAAGAAATCTCTGTGACATCTTTCTATTAGTGTTTAATTTGAGATTTTTCCCATTACAGCACATGCCCACTTTCCATCTGGAATATCCCAATCTAGCTTCTGTAAGAAATGTGTTTTTAAGCTGCTGAATCTAAACACAGTTTCAACTCTCTTAGTTGAAGGAACACACACCATATCAGTTTCACAGATATGTTTATTCTGTGCTTTACTGGCAGTCTTACTGCTCTTTTGTACGACACGGGGTTTTGCTGGGAAACATCAGTTTTGATATTCTCGTCAGAAAACGTTCTCAATCTGGTACATACACACATCGGTGTAACTCTCTAAGTTGAATGCACACATTGTCAAGAAACCTCCCTGATAGCTTCCTAGTAGTGTTTAAGATGAGATCTTTCCCATTACAGCACGGGCCCACTTTCTGTCTGGAATATCACAGTCTAGCTTCTGTAAGAAATGTGTTTCTAAGCTGCTGAATCTAACCGGAGTTTCAACTCTGTTAGTTGAACGAACACACATAATATCAGTTTCACAGGTATGTTTATTCTGTGCTTTAACGCCAGTGCTACTGCTATTTCGTATGACATGGGATTTCACTTGGAAACATCAGTTTTGATATTCTCATCACAAAGCTTTCTTAAACTGCTTCATACACACGTCAGTGTAGCTCTCTAAGTTGAATACACACATTGTCAAACCATCTCCGTGATAGCTTCCTATTAGTGTTTAAGGTGAGATCTTTACCATTGCAGCACATGCCCACTTTCTGTCTGGAATATCCCAATCTACCTTCTGTAAGAAATGTGTTTCTAAGCTGCTGAATCTAAACGCAGTTTCAACTCTCTTAGTTGAAGGAACACACACCATATCAGTTTCACACATACGTTTCTTCTGTACTTTAAAGACAGTCTCACTACTATTTCGTACGAAGCGGGATTTTGCTTGGAAATATCAGTTTTGATATTCTCGTCAGAAAACGTTCTCAAACTGCTACATACCCACATCAGTGAAACTCTCTAAGTTGAATGCACACATTGTCAAGAAATCTCCCTGATAGCCTCCTATTGCTGTGTAAAGTGAGGTCTTTCCTATTACAGCACATGCCCAAGTTATGTCTATAATATCCCAGTCTATCTCCTGTAAAAAATGTGTTTCTAAGCTGCTGAATCTAAACAAAGTTTCAACTCTCTTAGTTGAACGAACACACAGCATATCAGTTTCAAAGTTATCTTTCTTCTGTGCTTTACCGGCACTCTGACTGCTGTTTCGTACGATACATGATTTTGCTTGGAAAGATCGGTGTTGATATTCTCCTCAGAAAACATTCTCAAACTGCTACATACACACATCAGTGTAACTCTCTAAGTAAATGCACACACTGTCAAGAAATCTCCGTGACATCTTTCTATTAGTGTTTAATTTGAGATTTTTCCCATTACAGCACAGGCCCACTTTCCGCCTGCAATATCCCAATCTAGCTTCTGTAAGAAATGTGTTTCAAAGCTACTGAATCTAAACAATGTTTCAAATCTCTTTAGTTGAACGAACACACACCATATCAGTTTCACAGAAATGTTTCTTCTGTGCTTTACCGGCAGTCTTACTGCTATTTCGTATGACACTGGATTTTGCTTGGAAACATCAGTTTTGATATTCTCATCACAAAACTTTCTCTAACAGCTACATACACACGTCAGTGTAACTCTCTAAGTTGAAGGCTTACGTTGTCAAGCCATCTCAGTGATAGCTTCCTATTAGTGTTTGAGGTGAGATCTTTACTATTACACCCCATACGCACTTTCCCCATGGAATATCCCATTCCAGCTTCCGTAAGAAATGTGTTTCTAAGCTGGTGAATCTAAACAAATTTCAACTCTCTTAGTTGAACCAAAAACACACAATATCAGTTTAACAGATATGTTTCTTCTGTGTTTTAAAGCCTGAACTGCTATGCTGTGTG